>JAIPMN010006718.1:1799-19138 GCA_020650975.1 Apostichopus californicus
TGAAGTGATTTTAGTCATTTTACAATTTTCAGCCAGCAGATTTATATCAAAGATATATTACATATTCTAATATTTTAATAAAAATATTTAATCTTTGCAATCATAATGCCAGCAAGTTAATCAGAGCTTATCGCTGTGTCTAATTGGTTCGGTGGTTACAGATGGAATGCTAATTTCAAGTGTAGTACACAGTGTTTTGAAATAATTTGCATTCACATCCAAACCTTCAAACTTTCATTTTTGCAAAGACCACTGTTACAGAACGGTAACAAAAAAAGCATGCAAATAATTTACATACCCAGGTAGACAATAAGTGGAAAAGATGGCGTCGTTTTATGTTTCGATCACATATGATTCTCCTTCAATCACCTTCTGTTAAATCACTCTGTGTGCCTGGAGAGGTTATCCAGCAGATTCTACTCGGTCTAAACAGCTGGGTTTTGTAAAATTTCAAATACCAAGGGAACACAGAAATGGGGGTCAGTTGGAAGGTCATGATATTGCGATTATTTATCTTAATAATGTTTCTTGTTAATCAGGGCATACTGCTAACATATCACACAAAAGTGTTAACTAATTGATATAAAATAAAGTTGAAGCATTCCAGTTTATACTAAGATGGCTTAAGATGGGTAAAACAATGAGTTTAAGGGAGTATACACGATTTAAAGGGAGAGTTTATGATTTGAAGTCTATGGAGTCTAATCACAATATAACAATAGCTAGGATACACATTCCATCACAGCCCAGCTTATATCACCCTGCGTAGGGTATTGACTGAACGACGGGGGGAAAAAACAAACTATTTTTAAGATAGATCCCTTGTCTACTAATCCCCTTACATCTATCTCTTTGTGTTAACCATGCTCATTAACCTGTCTGTATTCTGTGCATGTTTTTGTCCCTTCTGTCACTGTTACTTGTCATTTAGCCTTTGAAGAAGATCCTGCTAGGATCGAAACGTCAGGCCTACTTACTTTTACACATTCTCCTACACATGTTCACTAGTGGATAAGCAGTTTGCTAACAGTTTTATTTTATTTTTATTTTCCTTTTTAAGATAGTTCGATGTTCATGTAATAACTGAGGAATGCTAGAAAGGAGAGGTGTCATGGTAGGCTACATTTAAAAATCGTTTGAACCTAGTAGACAAAGAAGATAACATTTACAATGTCAGGGTTCATAAATTTCTTTTGTTTTTAATGTAACAGGGTTCTAACGTAAACTCAAGTTTCTGTAACATTTAACAATGTTGTGCTTGTTGCCAAACAGATTCAGTCGACTTACTTGCACTGGATTATCTGTTTAGCCCGTGAGGTACTTGTTCTCGACCATAAGGCTGCAGAAACAATCCCTGTGTCAATTTCATAAATTTTGAATATGTCACTGAAACGTTATATTTATGTAAACCATCGACTAATTAGATATTAAAATGGATGCTGGAATGTCTCTTTAAGGCAACATAAATGATAATTGCTAGCTCCCCGTTCACGATGGACTTTTATATTAATCGTCTATAGTATGAATCTATAATGGAAACTATTGTTTTAGCATTCTCTGGACTCTCAAAGTCGTCATTGTATCAAAGTCGTCATTGTATCATGTATGTGGGTGTTATGTTTGTATAGTGCACCCTTTTCTCTTGCAGTAATCATTGTGGTCTAGCTGTGTGCTGTTGAACGTGGTATGGTAGCATACGGTTTTCAGTTGTACCGGGATTCCTTAATTTTCATGTCTTGAAATACATATATGCAAACATGTTTCTGAGGTACTGGCTATTTCCTCTATTTGTAAGTCAGAGGAAAAAAAAGAAAAAAAACATTGTTAATCCCTGCCAGGTCTCTAAGTTATTAATTTACATTAAAAGTATTCAAAAACTTTTTGAACAATTATTATTTTTAATCTTGAATCAAAAAAAAATTGAATGAATCAAATAGATATAGCTGGTGAAGGAGAATTAAATTCTAATAAAAAAAAAATAAATAAAAAAATAATATTTGTAATAAGTGCATGAAGAAACTCAAATGGTATTTTGTATACCAATACTGACATTATTTATATAGCGCAATTCCAAAGCAAACGCAAAAGCTGCGTTCATATACCTCTATATCGTTTTTTTGCCTCACATCTTGTCCTGTTTTGAATATATCCTGTGTGCTCCGTCATTAGCTAGAAAAAATTGTAAGCTTGGTTTTATTTTTCATTGTTTTTTATCCTTCTTTGTCATCTTCTTGTTCTTGCAAAAAAAAAAAAAATTATGTATTGCATGTTTACAATATATAATGAAATTATACTTCATCTCTTTGACAAAATCATTCAAAATCTTTAAAAAAAAAGATAATAATAATAATAATGGAAAATGATAACAAATAAAAGTCATAAATGTATCTTATGGTCAGAATTTTGGACAGGTCACCTCTTGTTATACAAACTATAATTACTACTAATTACTACTGATTAATAACTACTATAATTACAAACTAATAAAAGGCTTGGTTTGGTTTCACCTCTCCAGTGCTACACTGAGACAACATATTCTCCCTCCCCACTCTCACCCACCCCCCCCCCACACGTTTAAGGTTTGCTAGCACAACCCAAAAGTGGAAAGTGCCTGGAAGTGTTTGCATGTCAACCTTGACTATTGGGGAGCCACTAGGAGTTTAACCAACCTGTCTGTTAGATTATCTTGGGCTGGTATTCTCATCTCTCAGAGATGGAACATAGCTAGCAGTTTGTGGCTTATTGACACGTTTATTATTTGAATTCATGTCGCGTACTATGTTGTTTGTAGGTTAATTAAATATGTAAAGTGAGCAATTGTCATGTAAAGTTGTGAGGTATGTTAAGTTATTAGAATAGTGAGGCTGCTGTCACAAGGCTTTTTTGGTCATTATTTTCATTATAAATTATTGCTGTACTGTATAATGTAATTGAGTGTACGTAACATTACAACTAAGGTGAAAACTCCTTTGTGACAACTTTTAGCAAACATTTGGATATCATCCAACCAAATATTGTCAGCACACTATTTTATTTTTTTCTCTCTCTCTCTCTCTCTCTCTCTACTGTGCAATAACCTTTAACTTCCGTGTATTTAAGTATGGTAAATCACAGACCACGTGGGTTACTTTCCTTAACACTTTTCCTGTTACTCCTAAGCTTACATATACATATGTATACATATATATATATATATGTATGTCACCGAAAGTGACCTTTCGGTGAACTTTCGGTGATCATGCACTGAAGAAGAGCAAGTTTTGCTCGAAAGCTCTGCAAAACCAAACATTGGCTGTTTTACCTCCAATCATTTACTTATATATGTATACATATATTTACATATATATATATTTAATAAGCCTCAACTATAGAAACATATCCATAGATCTAATTTGCAGTTTGTACGACAGGTGAACTTGAAGCAAACAGATGTGATGTCATATTTAAACACAGATAGCAAGATGTTGTTGTCTTGCTGAATTTTTCGCTTAATTACTTTTACGTCTGGTCCGACAGAGTTCAGACTTTACTATCCAAAGACAGTATTGTATTGATACAGAAATGTGCATGCTGATTGTGTATTAGAAATGTAAAAGTTTATGAAAAATAAAAAACAAATATTTCGACAGTCTGCATCTATGACGACATCATATCTGTTTTGATCCAAGTTCACTTATAGCATAAAACAAGTCAACTCCAAATGTCGTCATCTCCAAGATTTTAATTGAATAAATACTTTTGCCGGGATACATATAGTATTTATTCCTCTTTCATCTGGTCTCTTCCGTGTAATGTTGTCATATACCTACAGAATTAGACATTTACAAATTTAATTGACCTGATTAGTTTGTGTGCTGTCAAGAATATCTCTCATTTTAAATGACATTTTGTATATTCTTCAAGTCTCATTTTCATACTTTGTATTGGTATACATGTGCTGTTGACAAAGGAATTTTTATAACACAAAAGTGTAGTGTCTATGGATGGATAAACATATTAAAAAAACGTCAATTTCTTGTGTGTTTAGTTTCTTTCCATAGGGCTTTGATGCTCACCCACCCTTTCTATGAACTGTTTCACAAAACGTGTGCTTTTTTTTTATATGCTGTAGACGTCTACATTGTCTGTGTTTATTTGTTGTGTTATGTTTTAATTTCTTTTTCTTCCAACTTCATTTTATTGAAAGAAACTCCATAAGCGACAACTTTCCTCCCTCCAAGCTCTCATTTTACAAAGGGGGATCATGTCCAGCTCATTGCCAGTTGGTATATTCCACTATTAAGAGAGGGGTGTTTTGTTTTTGTGTAGAATCTAAAACAGTAGTTGTTTTGTCGTTCTAAAATTATTTTAAGAATGACACGTACTTCACATCCCTAACCTATTTTAATTTAATGCATTAATATTATTTATATTTTTATTAAGCTCTATAAACCTATTCTTTGTAAACAGTGAAGATTGTACACTGTTATTCTTTGTAAACAGTGTACACTGTTATTTATTGTAAACAGTGTAGATTGTATAGTTATTTCTTGTAAACAATGTAGATTTTAAACTGTTATTCTTTGTAAACTGTAGATTGTATGCTGTGTAAAAGTAAGTTGGCCTGACGTTTCGATCCTAGCAGGATCTTCTTCAGAGGCTAAATGACAAGTAATAGCCTTTGAAGAAGATCCTGCTAGGATCGAAATGTCATGCCAACTTACTTTTACACATTCTCCTACACAGGCTCTCTATTGGATCAGCAGTTTGCTAACAGTTTATTTTATGTAGATTGTATACTGTTATTCTTTGTAAACAGTATAGATTGTATACTGTTATTCTTTGTAAACAGTATAGATTGTATGCTGTTATTCTTTGTAAACAGTATAGATTGTATACTGTTATTCTTTGTAAACAGTGTAGATTGTATACTGTTATTCTTTGTAAACAGTATAGATTGTATACTGTTATTCATTGTAAACAGTATAGATTGTATACTGTTATTCATTGTAAACAGTATAGATTGTATACTGTTATTCTTTGTAAACAGTGTAGATTGTATGCTGTTATTCTTTGTAAACAGTGTAGATTGTATACTGTTATTCTTTGTAAACAGTGTAGATTGTATACTGTTATTCTTTGTAAACAGTGTACATTGTAAACTGTTATTCTTTGTAAACAGTGTACATTGTATACTGTTATTCTTTGTAAACAGTGTAGATTGTATGCTGTTATTCTTTGTAAACAGTGTATATTGTATGCTGTTTTTCTTGTAAACTGTACATTGTTATTCTTTGTAAACAGTGTAGATTGTATACTGTTTTTCTTGTAAACTGTACATTGTTATTCATTGTAAACAGTGTAGATTGTATACTGTTATTCTTTGTAAACAGTGTAGATTGTATGCTGTTATTCTTTGTAAACAGTGTACATTGTATACTGTTATTCTTTGTAAACAGTGTATATTGTATACTGTTATTCTTTGTAAACAGTGTAGATTGTATGCTGTTATTCTTTGTAAACAGTGTATATTGTATGCTGTTTTTCTTGTAAACTGTACATTGTTATTCATTGTAAACAGTATAGATTGTATGCTGTTATTCTTTGTAAACAGTGTACATTGTATACTGTTATTCTTTATAAACAGTATAGATTGTATACTGTTATTCTTTGTAAACAGTAGATTGTATACTGGTATTCTTACAAGGAAACACTTTATTTCACTTTTATTCTTGCAAGGGATTGTAAAGGTTAGTTTGTTTTTCTTAAAGCAATATTTTCTTTTAAGTAGCAATCATCAAGACGGGAAGTGGGTTTGGGAGGGGAAGGTGTGTGGGGATGGGGAGGGTTGTGGGAGTGGGAGGGTTGTGGGAGTTGGGTGTGGGAGAGGTGGTGTGGAAGGGGCAGGTGGGAGGTGGGTGTGGAAGGGGGAGCTGGGTGGCAGGTAAGAGGTTTTACTACAAGTGTAATAAATGGACATTTTGAAAAAATACATGTTGACTTGGGAATCCAATAGAAAGTGTAAATGCTATTTTTTGTTGCACTTAAGAAATGTTTGTGATTTTTTCGCTGCACCAGCAGAAACTCAACAGGTTGGTGACACTATGAAGTAAAAACTAAACGTGCGATCATATTCCGTTGCGATATAACCTTGTATAAATGCCATATCTGGAGGCTGTATATCTCGATGTGGAGTCATATTGGAAGGATCAAGGGACTTTGAATTCCCTTGGCTTTTCTTTCAAGTTCTCACAGTTAGAAAATATGGATATCTCACGTCTCAAAACAGAAAGTGAAATCAATTTAGCTGTGGATTGTTATGCCGAGAATGTGCCCCAGAGTGATAGTATAGTAGATGCGAAACTAGGCAACAAACCATCAAAACATATTCTGGAGAAAAAAAAAAGATGTGGAATATTATAATATCAAAATATTTATGATACAAGATTGTCATTTGTGCAATCTTCTATACTCATCGCTCTTTTGTGACATCATAGCACACTTTAATCAATCTGAGTTGGGTATATCAGTGTATTTATGATCTGTTTGGGTACTAAATAATACTTTAAATATGCTTATATATATAGTTATTGCAAATTTAAAAGTTATGGTCCCTCCCAAATAAATTGGACGCGAAAAAAATTTTGTGCTTAAATGGTCCCAAAAATATTTGGCCCAAACAAAATGGCTCTAAAATATATTTGCCCCTTCCAAAATTGAACAACAAATTTCTCCCAAATGGTCACAAAATATATTGGGCCTCATAATTTCGGTCACAAAGAATGTGTCCCAAAAGTTGTATTTGAGGTGGAAGTGAAATTTGGCCCCACACGACCCAAAAATGGGCCCAGATTTGTGTGGGTCCTGATGGTAGGCCCACATGTACCAACTATTAACCTACAACTGTATACCAAGTTTGGTTACAATCAGTCTTAAGGTTGCAAAGTTATTTGCAACTTACAGTTTGTAACGTTTGACCGCAAAACCATATTTATATTCATAAGGTCCGTGCCAAAAACCATAGGGCACACATTTCTCACTGTAATGTTGGCGAGGTATGGATCTTAGTGGTTTACTGGCTCGAGATGACTCTCTCAACTAAGTTTCTCTTTTGTAAAGAACTTTATTCTCATGAAATTACAGGCATGAAACTTTCTCAGCAGGCTACAGTACGTATAACGCACAGCGCTGAGACAGAGTAAAAAGCAAGAGTGGCAGTGTAGCACAATTTCTTCACATACTTAACAAAACTAACACTTACGAATTACACAAAGATACAGTTTAAGTACTTTAAACATTTAAAATTGTACTTTCAGAGCTGAAGTAAACCTGATTAATATATTTTGAAAAGTTTGAAAGTTTGAAAATATAGACTTGGCACCAATGTATAAAATATATAAAATCCATTACAAATTTATTAAGGACATCTCTGGTGTTGAATGTGACAGAAGGATACCCTGTTCTTTATATGAAATTAACAGGAACAGTTGTAAGCAAACCGTTAACAAAAGTAACAGTATTTGCTGTTACTCTGTCGTTCAGCCTCTGAAAAAGGTTCTGCTAGGATCGAAATGTCAGGCCCACTTACTTTTACACTGTATTCTCTTATACAGGCTCTTTTGTGGATAAGCAGTTTGCTAACAGTTGCTAACAGTTTCGTTTTAATTAGAAACACATTTTGATTGATTTATGATAATTTAAAAAAAAAAGAACATGGGATTTTTAACATTAACATTTTGGACTGCACTAATAAGGAACTGACATCATCATCATCATCATCGCCGTCATCATCATCAACATCACCATCATCAACATCATCATCATCATCACCACCATGATCATCATCATCAACATCATCACCACCATCAACATCACCATCATCAATATCACCATCATCATGATCACCACCATCATTACCACCATCATCACGACCATGACCATCATCATCATCACCACCACCATCATTATCACCACCATCATTATCACCACCATGATCACCACCATGATCACCATCATCATCATCATCACCAACATCATCACCATCATTACCACCATCATCATCATCAACATCACCACCCTTCATCATCAACATCACCACCATCATCATCACCACCATCATCACCACCATCATCATCATCATTACTTTCATCAACTTCATCGTCATTAATTTAGCCTTAAAGGAGCATTGAACAGAATTAACTGTTAGCTGCACACATACACGTGTCTTTCTTCTATTCATGAGTTTGTTATATGAAAGACTCAAATTCTCACTTTATAGTCATCTCTTAACATAGCAATCAAATTAGCTGGACCTAGAATAGTGTTTGATTCAATAACATAAACTAACAAAATAACCATCAGTGAATGTTTACACAGAACATGATGCATTGACAGAGTATAACGCAAATGTCCAAAGGCAAAATCAATGAAGACAGAGGGCAGCAGACAGAACTAGGACAGGGCCTGGGTTCAAGTACATCACTGTGTCCCCTTTTAAAAGAGTTCATGTTAACTTCAGTACATGATGTAAATCAGACTTATGCTTGGTAACCGTGGGCAGTGCATGCTCCCTGATCTCTACAACCTCTCATCGTATCTATATATTTTCCTACTATTCCAGTGCCTATTACTGCTTTAATGAGTGGTACCTATGAGCAAGGTCGACACAGCACAGACAGGCTGATAGGTAGGGTGGGATGGACGAGCTGGCTTGCAGTCTCAATAGCTGCCACATCTTTGTACATACTTTGCTTATGGAAGACTTTTATCACGTCGAAGCAGCCCAATGTTTTATCAATCTCCTAGAAAAATAACTCAAATTTCATTGTTAACGAATACTATGGAAAGTTTTTAACAAATCGGTGAACAATCTGCATGTCATTCACTTTTGTTGGTGACTCTTGGAGTGGATAATGAGTGAGGTAACATTGCATATAAACCAAAACATGTGGTTGCTTGAATTATCTTACATACAGTTCCGGGAACTGTTTTCAATATTTACAATACACAGTACAGTACAGTACAGTACAATACACAGTAAAAGCCTTGAAATGGTCATGAGTGAAGCAAAACAATCTCTTGTGATCGACATTAAAATATGAAGAAAAGTAGAAACCAACCACACCAATACAACTAAACAATTACTCCCCAATTAATGAATGATCTATCTGTTGTTCTTCTTCTTCTGCTCATAGTACATGAATTCAATCAGGATGAGCGCCCCCAACAGCGTAGCCTTCATTTTGACGTCGAGGTCCACCGGAAACTGAATTCCAAAGTTATCAGCTTTGGTGAAGCATTCCTTGGCAAATCCACCCCATTGCTTGGTAATATTACCAACCTCCTGGACCTCATCCAAAGACAATACCTTGTCAAAAAAAAAGGTCAAAAAAAACCACAAAAGAATATTAAAAACAAAAAAACATGATTCTTTTGGCAGGAAACAAACTCTACAGTTATGGTAATTAATTATCAATTGTCTTCCGCATCGTTAGTGATGATAATTATTTGGGTTTCCAAATTCCAGATCGTCTCGCAGGCATGATGAGAATTAGTCCGTTAACCATAGGTTGCATTTTTCAGCTCTCTTGACCTCAACTTACTGAAACTTTATCTCTTCTGCAAACAGACTGGTTAGTTTGGAATAGTTGATTTGTTCACACCTTGCCATGTCTGCCTTGATCTAATAGTGATTTGGCTACTATAGCTGTGTGATGAGTTGCATAATAGACGAATAGGCAGCTCAACTAAGGTGCGCAAAGATGGGACTGATCGCTCAGCTAACCAACTGGACAAAACCTGCCGTTCAGTACAAACGGCGGGTTTTTGGATGCAACATATAGCTAATGGACACTTTCGCGGCATGGGCATTGATTAATTTAAGCTTGATGAAATTAATTGATCACCTGTTACTGGGACAAGTGTAGTAAACATGGCTACTACTCGCATTGCATCCAAGTCTGAATATGATTGACAATGACTTGATTTCCTAGCATATTTCAACGTTAAATTGTGATGATATTTACAGAGTTTGTTGCACAATTTACCCAGATGGTTATTGATAACAGGCTGATGAGCTGGTCAATGACTGCATTCAGTCATAACTTACGCTTTGATACCTCAAGCGGTTTTCCGAGTTTTCGAGAAAAACAAATCAAAACATAACAGGTTACTTACCTTGAAGTCAATGTCACAAGTGCAACAGATACCCTGGCAAAACCAGCAGGGTCCACGTATTTTCAAGACGGGATCCATATTTGCATCAAGAATCTCATAATGGGCCTTCCATGAACTTCCCCTGCAGATTAAAAGAAACAAAACAAATGAGTCTCACAGTGTGGGCAGTCTTTGGTTGACATTTGTTTATTTATTTTATTTTATTTGACAACATTTCTATAGCGCCTTATCCAATCAGAAATTGCTCTAAGGCGCTTTACAGTAAAATACATACAAACATGATATACAAATATATAAATCGATAATGTAAGGTATAAAAAGGGTAGAAAATTTTTTATATCTGACAATCTATTGCATAAAAACTGCAAATGGGAAATCGAAAATTATACAAACAAATTCTTAAAATTTAAAATATATATAAATGTGAATAATTTTAAATTTTAAAAGCGCTGAGTATAATGCAAAATGCGTTGTGAATGGAAAATATACCAATCTCACAGCGGGTATTTCCCTTAATTTTACGAAAAATGAAACATGACTTCCGTCTTCGGAATACACAATAATCAGTTGTCTGGCTACTAGGATACCTGGAGCTAGTGTACATAACAAACATACAGGAATATGACCTTTCACACTATCAATCATACAGGAATATGACCTTTCACGAATAAACATTTAATAGATCATGGCCAACTTCAAGGGATGAATAAGGTGATTGATTTATTGAAATATTCGGAAATTCTCCTATACTGATGTACATTCTAAGCATTGGTTGAATCTAGGCAGTGCTTGTAAGGAGAGGTATCCGTTGATTGACCTACGATTGATTGGTGCTAGTGAGTAAGAATGAACATCGGTTGTTGCAGACTGCCACAGACCGGGGTAAATTCAGAACACATATATCTAGATTGGTTCGGCAAGCATCGTTCTTAAGACATTCGTAACGGTCATTTTTTAAACTAGGACGGTCAAGCCTGGCTATAGAAAAACAGTCCTTCTCAAATTCACTCGAGCATGAAAAATTTGTTACTTGATACCATATAGGCTACCCGAAATACTACCATTAGGATTCATCCATGAGTGCACCTGCTTAATTGACCAGCCACCATATGATTGTAAACACAAGTGCTCTAATGGCCAGCACTACTCTCCGTGTGTGAAGACAAATTTGACTTGAGCACTGCAATAGTATGCAGTGTGTTTAATCATGAATTTGAGCAGAGGAGCATTACAAACTCGGTTAGATATATTCAATCTCCCCTAATTTTTGCCAAATGCAGGGGACTCTGGTGGTATTTGCTATAGTCAGGGAAGATCAGAATGTTACCTCTGCCGGACATGTCCTATCGGCTGGCCAGGTGGAGACTCAATAGCGATGGTGCGGGAACAATGGTCGCAGCTCCCTGCACACCAGCAGCACCCAGAGCAACATTGGAATGGCCGTACCATCCTCAAAACCTCTTGATTCATGTTGTTGACAACATGCATCATAAAGCCCCGCCCAGGGCCACAACACAGCCTCATGCACAGTTCAGACTCCTCGTAGGCAAAGAAAACCTTTAAAAATCAAACATGGAACGGGTCATACTTATGCCACTCTGTGACAGGCATTGTAACACTTAGCAGAAATGGTTTGGAAAAACATAATGTGGGACAGGTACAGGTCGGCATCTGAGCTGCAATGCATTATTACCTTGAGCAATTAATAACTACCAGTTTTAAAGCAACATCCTTTGATTTTGTTTTCTTTTAAGTACCTCAGAAGGGTTCCATGTGCACGACTCATTGCCATATTAAGCCTATTTGACTCAGAAAACAACGCTTGTACTGTACATCAATGCTGCAGTGTGTACAGGTAAGCAATATCTATGCGATGAAGAGCCTAAAAGTTTTTTTCCCAAAGGAGAGCTTATATTTTATCCAAAACAAAGACTACTTTACCCCCCTCCCCCCCAACTCCCTGGCCCGCTGCCCCTAAGATATACCCTCTCTTTCCCAGGCTCACCCATTGACTTCCCTGCACCTTCAACCGTTAAAACCTACAATCAAATTTCAAGCTAATGTAACACTGTTGGCACCCCACCTGCTGTCCAAGAGCGTTCTTAATCTGGTAACGATTTTGGGTCTCAATTCCAGTGAAAACTTCCAAGAGTTCCACCTGTTGGTGAACAAGAATCTGGTCCAACTGTGTCAGGTACTCAAGGCCAGGGGGACATCCAGGAATAGACTGTTGGTAAAATAAACATAGATTGTTATCAGAACCAATTCAAAAACGTCCCTAGACTCTATGATAGAGAGACTTACAACAAATGCCCAGTCCTCCGATTTATCTACTCCGTATTTACAGTGACGTATCAGAAATTTCTTTCTTCTTTCTAGACTGGAGAGAAATTATGGTTATAAATTTAATTTAATGGTGCTGCAAATTTGTCACTCAAGTGTCTAAAAGGAGGGAGTTCAAATCCATCAGTTTATGGTGAAATTCTGTACTTATTCTTGAACGAAACTTTCAAAATGCTAATGTTAGGAGATGTCCAAAAAAACTGTTATTTTTGGCAACAACATTTTTTAAGAAATGTTCTCTACCCAAAAGAAATTAAAAAAGAAGTAAGGAAAATGTGTTAACATTTTAAGCAGCAATGACTCTGGCAGAGTATTAAAGAGGTGTTGCAAAAGAGTGGTAGAAGGTTCATTATATATTTACCAGGCCTCGACAAAAACGGTCGCCAACTCGCCAATGGCGACTAGAATTTGCGACTGGCGAGCAAAAAATGCATTACGCTCGACATTTTGGCGAGTGGCTCATTCGCTCACTGCCTTTATACGATAGGCTTACTATTAACTTGTGAGCCAATCAACAAAGGCCTATTGCCTAATGTTACACATCACAGTAGAATTATCAAGTGCACTGTTACAAGTAGGTCCTAACATGGAAGCCAAAAAACTTCATGGTGTAACCAAACTGGAAAACTACAAACTTAAATAAATGCGTAACGACAACTTAAACAGGGGTAACGCATGAATATCATATATATGTACACTTTTGAGTTTGACGAAGCACAATTTAAATAGATCGTTTTTGCTGTAAACAACACTAAACCGCGATATCCATAACTTAGGTCATACTGCCTAGGCTTACACTTACAGTATATCACACAAACACTTTGCGAAAAAAAATGGCGAGTAAATTTAACATTTTGGCGAGTAGAATTTTAGACTTGGTCGCCAGTTGGCGAGTAGTTTTTAAAAAATTTGTCGAGGCCTGATATTTACTATTAATTTATTAATAGTAATTACTATCATTAATACTGAAAGGGGAACACTGAAGAAGCCAGAGGCTCAGACTATAAGGGGTAGTGGTGGATAACCACTGTTTCTGTCACATAAAAAGGGGATAAAGAGAGGCTAGAATGGGCTTAAAGATCTGCTTTATTGGCTCTAATTATAGCACGCTATAGCTAGGAAAGTTTTGTGATTACGTAATCGACCTGCCACGGGTCGTAAATCCACCTCAGGCTCTAAGATTAGCCTGCATAGCTTCTTAACACCATTCTGCTCTTTGTGTAAACACTGTGTGGAAATATGTTCATGTCTTCAGTGTAGTTAATCAAACAGCGTTCACACAAAGACCCTCATACAAGAAAAAATATGTGGTGAGGCATTGCAGACTAATTGGTAAAGAGAGGTCATTTTACGACCAAGGCAGGTCGAGTACGTAATCTCAAGAAACTTTTCCATGATAGCGTGCTATAGTTGGGGTCTTTACAGCAGACCTTTAAGTTATGCATTAGCAGTGAAGATTGATGGCAGATGGGTAGGGTTTTCATCATAAAGGCCTGCAGTATCTAGGGCAGGGAATGATTTACTCTCCACAACTTGGAAGTGTGTTTTCAAAAGCATGCAGTGAGTTGTGAAAGTACTGAGGTCATGTGTACAGAAACAAAGATAGGCCAACACAATTTTCACTGCAGAACTTTATACCTTTATATGTTGCATCCAACTTGCATGTCAGTCTGGGAATATTACAGCCAGAGTGCGTAAGTTATGAGCAGACAGATAAGCTTGAAAAAAGAGAAATATTTACATTAGGCCTAGTTTCTGTTTACAATGGATCCATACACTTACGGGCGGTGGTGCCATCCATTGTATTTGTCCGACAGCTGAAGACGCTGGTTGTCCCCCATGTTGGTATGGTGGTTGTCCCCGTCCTGGTGGGATTGTCACAACCTCATTTTTTAATGTCCCATACTGAAACGTTTCTGCCATGTTTGGTATGGGAAGGCTGGACTAGAATATTGTATCTCAAACTTAAAACTGTTTCCTGTATAACCAAACAGATGAGAGACAAAAAAAACCCATCTTACTTGAAGTTGTATATACATGAACAGAGAATGCAAAAGAACTCTTTTCAGTGTAGAACATTCAAGTTACATGTATAGTTACACACTTGAGTGCATGGTTATCAGAGGATTTATAATCATATCATAGAATGAATATAGAAATTCAGTATCTCAATATTGATGTAACCGGTTTACCTGACTCATCTTTTGAAATATAGTGTGGCTACGCAAAACTTCATAAAAAATATCAAGAAACATATAGGCTAGGCCCTACTTACGAAATGAAAATGGTATGAAGTTTTTTGGGTGATTTCTTCAGTAAACGGCATGCTGTCTAGCCTAGGTACAGGCTATCGATATCGAAACATTTCATGCTTTTGTTTCTATTAAGTTTAGGTACAATTATAGAATACAGGGCCATTCATTAACTCTTCCCAGCATCCGGATGCGCGGATGCGCGGTGTGTCTGTACATGTCCGTACATGTATGACGCCCTCTAAAATTCCATCACATATTTCATTTTGACTCCGCATCCGCGCATCCGCGCATCCACTACGGAAGTACTAGGAAAGGACTTAAGAAAATTTTCGAAAAGTCTCCCCATATACCATCACATATTTCATTTTGACTCCGCATCCGCGCATCCACCCCGGGAGTACTAGGAATGGACTTAGAAAGTTTCCCTATAAACCATCACGTATTTCAAATACTGAAAGTCCCGCATATACGAAGATATTCCACATCAATAGTGTGTCGTTCTTAAAAGGCATCCGTAGAAAATTTTCGAAAAGTCTCTCCATATACCATCACGTATTTCATTTTGACTCGGCATCCGCACATCCACCACGGAAGTACTATAGGAAAGGAGTTAGGAAATTTTTGACCCCGCATCCAAGCATCCACTCAAAATTAAAAAAAGAACTTGGACTTTGACATTTTTACTCACATGTACGTACTGGGGTGATTACTCCTAAGTTTAGATAAATAAAGATGCCTAAGTTATGGTAAGTATATATGACCTAGCTTAGTCAGTACCTGTTACTGTTATCTGCATATTGTTACATAGGCCTAGTCTACAGTATAGCCCTAAATATCTTGAAAATTCGTTCCACTGGGCACCGAACTTTAGAATTGGATACAACACGTTACTTCTGTAAGGTCACTTTTCTAAGGGAATCACCAGCTAGCCTAACTTAGTGTTGGCCTAGCCTAAATGTAAACAGCCTAACGATTACTATTGACGTTTCGTAACGAAATTCAATTTGGCAAGAATGCAAAGTTGCGATATTTCTGGCGCTTGTATTAATCAAATTCATATTACATGGTAGTGTTGGTGTCACCATGGATCCCTTACATGCTTACCACCACACTCTGAAATTCTAAACTGTCTAAAGCGGTTCCCTCTCCCTTGCCTCGATGAATGCGACTCACTTCCACGGACTTTGTACTTGCAGACAGAGCTCAAATTCTTGTTTCTAAAAATAACAATGACGAAATGTGAGGGTGAGAAGTTACATACGCAATCTAACAAGTGGTACGATCGGAAGTAGCAATCGTAATTAGCAGTTACACTGAGTGTCAGTCAATCGAGAAGTTTACTCATGCGTTAAAAAACTTCTGGAAATTGACTAGAACATCGGTTGCTGGAACAAATTGTTTGCGCAATCCTGTTCCTCCTAAAGATGGGTCCTCCAAAACTCCCAATCATGCATTTTTACCTGGATTTCCAAATTCGGCAAAAATACGAATTTCTTCTTATTTCTAGTCTCACTTGTTTTGGCCTTATTTTTTTTTGAATTTCCTCTTGTTGTTGATAGTTCTTGAAACTCAATTATTTGTTCCACGTCTATATCGATATTCCTGTAAATAATGTTGTATATTGTGATTAAGTCTTGTCGAAGGTGTCTTTTCTGCATTGAGAATAGATCCAGCTCTCTAAGCCTCTCCTCATAGCTTTTGTTCCTCAATTAGCCTTTAATAAGTTTTGTCATACGTCGTTGCACTCCTTCTATTAAATTGATATCTTTCTGTAAGTATGGCCTCCATACATTGCACTCCATAATCAAGATGTGGTCGTACCAGTGATTTATACAGACATAGGATGGTCTTTCTGTTAAAGTTGGAGAAATTTCGCTTGATGATGCCGATTAATTGATTCGCTTTCTTGACGGATTGTGCTATTTGTTTACTAAATTTCATATTAGTATTGACTAAAGTCCCTAGATCCTTTTCTTCACTTTTGGTTGCTAATTCTTTCCATCCATGAGGTACTGGTGTTTGGCGTTGTTATGTCCAAAGTGTAACACTGAACATTTATTATATTAAATTTCATCTGCCACATTTTAGTCCATTTGATTAAGTTTTTCAGGTCCTGTTGTAAGATTTGCCAATCGTTGGTAGCTTGTAAGTTGTATGGGACAAAATGACCTTTGTATCATCTGCAAATTTGCTTATCTCTAATTTAACATCCAAGTCCATGTCGTTCATGTAAATTGTGAAACACACCGGACCCAAGACTGATCCTTGTATTACAGAACTTGTTACTCTTGTCCATGTCGATTCGTATCCATTTAAAACAACTCTTTGTTTCCGATTATTTAGCCATTCTTCAATCCATTTAAGTATTGGTCCCTCTATACCATGAGCTTTTATTTTTATGCATGACACATAGGCCTACTGATCGATTGATGAATTGTGAAAAGCAATCATAATTATTATCACATCTTGGGGAATAAATATGAGTCACTATTAATATTAGATCAATTCGACAGTGACGTCGTAAAGGGGTGGCCTAGCTGTGTGGGGAACGTGCCCCCCCCCCAAAAAAAAATATCGTGCCCCGGG
>JAIPMN010006719.1:2133-16837 GCA_020650975.1 Apostichopus californicus
ACTTTATACTTGATAGGTAGGTCCATATTAATGCAAGAACCATGCTGATCACTTGAGGTCAGTATTGGTCAAGACTTCATTATAATGTAAGTAACGAGAAAGGGGAAGAGGAGGCCAGAGACATTTCAGTTCAAAGCAGAGCTAAGCTGAAAAGCTTTGAAAGTGTTCTGCTTTCAAAGAGAAGTTTATGGATGCTACTGATTGGGTTTTATTTGCTAGAGTCAAGACAAGCAACAGTGTAGAATGGTTATTCATTCATAGTGTATGTAATCTTACAAATGTCAGTTGAAGTGCAACATTATCACCACTGTTCGAGTCAGTGAAACTCAATGAAACATTTAATCTGTGGAGACCTTGTATCCGTTTAGATGTGTTAGTTTCATAAGAGATGTATTTAATAATATCATCAAGAACCACCATGCAATGTTTGCATTTCTGGTTTAGATAGCCCACAGGTTGCTGTATGTTCACTGTGTTTACCTTGCCAGGGGGTTGTGTGTTTTGATACAATAATATTGATATTATCTGCAAACATTTAATTCTAGGGCCATTAAGTTGGTTGTGCAACAGGTATGTCTAGAATCATACATAAAAATGAATCTGTATTGCTGTAACATCATTTGTGTTGTTACATTTTAGGCACAATGGTGAGTAAATATTTCTTACAAGTAAATCCTTTAAGTCAGTCCCACCAAAAATGCTCCCCTTTGTTTCAAAATGATCAAAAGTGTACAGTTAACTGTATTAATACTGTTGCTAAGAAGTTATTATGCTGTCGTTTGCTTAAAAAGGTCAATGGTAGTTCACTGTCTGTTCTTTACTGTCTGTTCACTGTCTGACTTGGGACAGGTAGTTCAAGGATGTTAACTATGGTGAAGAAAGAAAACCTCCCATGAACCGATTTGGCATGGAAAAGATTAACCTATGTTAAATTATCCATTAACCAGTAAAACATATTTGAAGCGAATTTTATTCTTCTCTAGCATTATTTGTGAAGAAATGGTGTAAGAGTACTAAATTAATTTGTCTTGTTGGTCTAAATAGATGCGATATGAGTGGATGCATTTTTGTAATGCAATTTTACCACCAAAAAAATTGTGTGCTTTTATTTTGTGTTTGTAAAAGACAAGCAGAAGTTGGGGTTGAACTGGGGATCTTAGGTTGCCAAAATTTTTCTGTACCACTAGACCATGAGGTGGGACAGTGCGATCGGAAGCTTTTCAAATACTTAAAGATCCAGTTTTTTTCTCAAAACGTTCTCTTCACTGAACCTTGTCAGGAAGAGGGAGAGGGGTAGTAGCCATCTCACTTTGGCCGCTTGGGAACCTTGTCAGGGGGAGGGGGCCGTCACTGGGCGTTTTATCAAACCTTGAAAAATTTTTAAATCACGTGTCCCTGGCAAGATGCGTCGAGCGCCCTCTATCGGCCTCTTTTTCGATCAGTTTTCAACTTTCGAGGAACAATAGAAACCCGAAAAACTTTTAGGCCGAACAAAAGATTCGAAAACCTTTGTTCGTCCTCAAAGTTTTTCGGGTTTCTATTGTTCCTCGAAAGTTGAAAACTGAGCGAAAAAGAGGCCGATAGAGGGCGCTCGACGCATCAAACCCTTGTTATTCATAAATGTTTTCCGGTTTTGTGTTGTTCCTCGGAAGTTGCATGCTAAGCGATAAGTGTTCAATGCTTTAATCGTAAATTTTTCTTCAAAAATGGAATGGAGGGTGATGTTCAAGGAGTGAATGGAAGGCGGAAAAGAGCAGAAAAATCAAAATTATATCTTTGGTGGAGATTGGAAGGAGGAAAGACAGAATATTAAGATATCACCTACTGGGGTTTGAACCTTAGAAAATGTGTTTACTATTACAGTTAAACAGCACTTAAAGGGTGTGAAGACTCGCGCAAAAAGAAACGTCTAATGCCGGCAATCTGACCTAGTTCGAATGAGGTGTAACAGAAGTGTTACACACCACCATCGATCCCAGAAAATACACACATAGCTTGCTACCGTCGGTAATTAGACACTGGTGAACCTCAGTACAAACAGCTGCGGTCAATACCCACAGCAGTGTACTAACGATACAGCGATGGACATCTCAGGTCCAGCTAAAGATACTGTCTGCATTTTGTAGCGACAAGAGAAAAACTTCACTTGCAAGCAACGGAAAGTTAACTTTTTCAGTGCGCGGCACGCGGTTTGGGGCGAGTCTTCAATGCCTTTAAGTGTTTTGGTATTCTGACTGGTATTCTTCACGTTTTTGTGTTAACGAACCCTATTCTTGCCAACCGTTGCTGGCCTAGACAACATAAAATTGCTCACAGGCCTAGCCAGGTTTGTTAAAGGTGTCCCATAATCATAAACGTGACGAAAGTCGAACGTTACTTTTAAGGACTATCTATGCTAAAACTGCTGGAAGAAATTACTCAAATTGAGATCAACAGCCGATCCAGACAATAGCTCATGAACTCACTGCCAACTAAGACCGTTTTACACAATTATTTCGCACTGGTCATAGTAAAAAATCTAACTAGACGAACTGGTAAGTTTCATAAACGCTGCCTGGTCACATCCAAACTACATCCAACCTGAAATAAATACGACAGAAAAAGTCCAATAGAACCCCGGTACTACAAAGAGTACGTACACTTTTTGCACGCAAAGTAAGCCTTCGAGCGGCACGTTGAATAAATGCAATTTTGTTCGAATTTTCAGTTTTAAGTTCTACGGATGCCCATAAGCTCATTTCCAATTGACAATAGCCTCCTATTCGTGTGAGGCATAACACACATGTTATCTGATAGGCTGGTCGGTGGGAGATGCGGTAGCTTATAAAAGAAAGTTTCCACAATTTGGCGTCTAGTGATTCCAAATGACCTTTGACCTCAATAAAATCTTGCACTGAACATGTACCAACTACATACTAAATGATATTAATCCAACCTTCCCTTCTTGAGTCATCGTTTTACAAAGTTTTCACAATTTGACCTCTAGTGACCCCAAATGGACTTGGACCTCCACCAAAAACATTAGGGATCTTGAACTCAATGTGGTACCTCTTTACAAGAAATATGAGATTGATCCAAGCTGTCCTTTTTGTGATATCGTGTTTACAAGGTTTACACAATTTGACCCCTGGTGACCCTAACTGACCTTTGACCTCTACAAAAAACTATAGGCTTTTGGTCCTAAATGTGGTCTATCTACTCACGAAATATGAGATTAATCCAAGCTTACCTCCTTGAGATATCGTGTTACAAGGTTTTCACTATTTGGCCCCTGGTGGCTCTAAATGACCTCCGACCTCCCCACAAAACAATAGGGTACTTCTACTCAATGTGGTACTCATATACACCAAATATTAGATTGGTCCAAGCTTCCTTTCTTGAGATATCGTGTTTACAAGCGCGGCGTCACACACACACAGAACACTCTCCGCCTGCATGAATGCATAGGTAATACGGTTATCATCGAAACCAAAAATGATTAATGATGAACGGATTTGACAAAAGCCTCCCTTTTCATGAGCCTTGTCTTGTCAGTCCTACTTTACGGATGCGAGACCTGGAAACTGACAAAAGGAGAGGAAAAGAAACTTGACATCTTCCAGACCAAATGTCTCAGGAGGATTTACAAGATCAGATGGAAACAGCACGTCTCAAATAAGACAGTTCTAGAGATGGCAGGGGCAGAGAAGATCAGCGAGGAGGTGAGGAGATGGAAATGGATCGGCCATGTGCTGAGGAAAGACAAAAACGATGACTGTGCTGTGGCCCTCGGAGGGACACCTGAAGGAAGAAGGAAAAGAGGCCGCCCGAAAACCACCTGGCGACGAATGGTGGAGGTGGAGCGGAACTGCGCAGGCTGGAGTACATGGAACTCTGCACGCTACGCAGCTGCAAACCGAACCCAATGGAGGATTGATGTCCGGGACTTGTGTGCCTTCTGGCACAGAGAGATTGAAGGTTACGGTAAGGATTTGATTGCACATGGACTGAAAGTTAGTATTAAACAACAACAGTGAGATCAACTCATCGATTTTATTTATTATAATTATTGCCGCTACCCGTCTCTGGGCCCACTTTTAAAATGGCTGTACTAAGTTGATATCATTCTGACAACATTGGCAAGAGATGTTGATAGATTCATAAAATGTTTCATATGGGAAACCTTCCTGTCATGATTACCAGAGTAAAAAAAAAAAAATTATTCTCCAGTGTGCTGTAATTTGCTGAAATGCCAACCACCAAAAGATCAGCAGAAAATGTGACTGGGATCTGGTCATCCTGTTCAGGCCAAACATTTCTTTCTTCTTTTCCAGAAAATTAAAGAATACATTTTTCAGAAACTACTCAAAAATAATAAAACTTGTAATTACATATTACATATTTAAAGATATTAAATACAGGCTGTCCAGCACACCCTTAAGAAAAGTAGAACCAAAGTTTGCAAAACTATGATTGAAACAAACAATTTGGTGACATATGCTGGATGAATGTGTTAAAACCAAAATGAGAATTTTTTCGTAAGAACGAGTGTCAAACTTTTGTTGTCATACTGCTGGAACAGTATGTTTTGATGTGGTGCTGTGTTGATGTGGTGCTGAACAGCCTGTGTTGATGTGCTGCTGAACAGCCTGTGTTGATGTGGTGCTGAACAGCCTGTGTTGATGTGGTGCTGGACAGTCTGTTTTGATGTGGTGCTGAACAGCCTGTGTTGATGTGGTGCTGAACAGCCTTTGTTGATGTGGTGCTGAACAGCCTGTGTTGATGTGGTGCTGAACAGCCTTTGTTCATGTGCTGCTGAACAGCCTGTTTTGATGTGGTGCTGAACAGCCTGTGTTGATGTGGTGCTGAACAGCCTTTGTTAATGTGGTGCTGAACAGCCTGTGTTGATGTGGTGCTGAACAGCCTTTGTTCATGTGCTGCTGAACAGCCTGTGTTGATGTGGTGCTGAACAGCCTGTGTTGATGTGGTGCTGAACAGCCTTTGTTAATGTGGTGCTGAACAGCCTGTGTTGATGTGGTACTGAACAGCCTGTGTTGATGTGGTACTGAACAGTCTGTTTTGATGTGGTACTGAACAGCCTGTGTTGATGTGGTACTGAACAGCCTTTGTTGATGTGGTGCTGCACAGCCTGAGTTGATGTGGTGCTGAACAGCCTGTTTTGATGTGGTTACTGAACAATTTGTTTGATGTGGTACTGAACAGTCTGTTTTGATGTGGTGCTGAACAGCCTGTGTTGATGTGGTACTGCACACTCTATTTTGATGTGGTGGGTGGTGCTGAAGAGCTTGGAAAAGCCTACTAGTACAGGAAAGGCTTCAATAGACAATATTTTGCCTGACAGGAAAAAAATGTATTCTACATCAAATTTTTAAAACTATTCAACGTCGGGCAACAATAGTATCGATTGTAAGGATGGACTTGTCTTCTTCATGGCTATCTCATCCTCATATGTTACAGCCATCCAACCGCTTTACGTTCAAACCTATTGTTAGGATGAGACCTGAAAATTAAAAGAAAGGATTGGTATTAGTGTTGATCTATTACAGTTTAGTATACCGACACACAGACGGACAAACGGACAGATCGGGAGGGATTGGCAGTGATAGAAGATAATGGGGGTGGGGATTGGGATACAAGATCTTTAGACTCGGAAAATGAAATCTGTCAGTCACTTCCAGGCTAGGGTTATCGTCAAATTAAGTACAAACGATGGCATAATTGTCCTGTCTGTCACAGGTGTCAGTTGCTTGTTGGCCAGTGCCGTTAGTAGCTTCAGGCAGCCGTGTAGGATGATATGATTGACAATTAAACATAGATCCAGATATACTCTGGAGGTTAATTGTACTTACCAACCTAGCAAAAGATGTAGATACACTACGGAGATGGGTAAGGGGGTAAGGATAGGGGTTATGAGATAGGATAGGAGAAAACCCAGAGGAGACAGCGATAGGATAGGAGCTTTACTTACAAACCATGCTTATGTATTTACCAACCAATTAGACATGGGTAGGGGGTAAGGGGGTAAAGGTAGAGGATAGGAGATAGGATAGGTGGTAGAGATAGGTGATAGGGAAAGGGCAGGAGCTGTACTAACCAACCATGCTTATGTACTTTCCAACCAATTAGACATAGATCTAGATGCACTTCAGAGATGGGTAGGGGTAAAGATAGACGTTACGAGATAGGATTGGTGATAGAGATAGGAGAGGTGATAGAGATAGGGCAGGAGCTGTACTAACCAACCATGCTTATGTACTTTCCAACCAATTAGACATACATCTAGATGCACTTCAGAGATGGGTAGGGGTAAAGATAGACGTTACGAGATAGGATAGGTGATAGAGATAGGGCAGGTGCTGTACTAACCACCATGCTTATGTACTTACCAACCAGATGCACTTCAGACATGGGTAGGGGTAAAGATAGACGTAAAGAGATAGGATAGGTGATAGGATAGAAGATAGGATAGGTGATAGGAGAGGATAGGAACTGCACCTATGATTGACATGGTAGTGAGATGGGAAGTGATAGGATAGGGGATAGTATGTAATAGGATGTAGGATAGAATTGTACTTACCAACCATGCTGAAACCACCGACAAGTTGGAAGAGACCAATCCACCCCAGGGTGTCCTGCATGGTTGTAGCTAAAAACGCTGCTGCCACTGATGCTACTGTAATGGATGTGAACAATAGACCATAGTTTGGGCCAAAGTGGTCCATGCCAAAGGCTCTATTAACGAAATCCAAAGAAAAAAGAATAATGCATCTTACCAAAGTGATGAAGTCAATTCATTTGAACAAATGATACGTTCAGACAAATTGATAATTCGTAACTGTTGGTTCCAAGCGATTGAAAGTATTGATTCAATACCAATTAACAAACTAATTAACCAAGATTAGTTCGTTTATTGGTTTGTATCAATTTCTAGATAGGATAGGTGATAGAGATAGGATAGGTGATAGGATAGGATAGGATAGGATAGAATATTAATCAGTTGGTTCAATCCATCTAATTGGATCGGACCAATAACCATTTCTTCGATCCACTTAGAAGGTTTGAAGCAACTGATGAAATCGATTCGTTTGAACAAAAGACACGTTCAGACAGATTGATAATTCGTAACTGTTGGATCCAAGCGATTAATAGTAGTTGGTTCAATACCCATGAACAAGCTAGATAGTTAATTCGTTCAAATTTTTGTTTCGCATCGATTCTTTTGAACCAACAACAGAATAAGTTCTAACAAATTGATCATTCCTAATTGTTGAACCAACTGTACTCGGTTAATTCATTCAAATTGAAAAGGTGTTTTTCCAATCGCACTAATGTGCAAAACATATCAATCATTCATTCAAATGAATTGATAACAGTTGGTTCAAAGGAATTGATATTATTAGTCGGTCCAAACCAACTAATTGATTAGAACCAAGAACCAATGGTTAACCCATTGGTTCCAAGTGACTAACAATATCATTTCCTTTTGAACCAACAAATAATTAATAAGTTCAAAACCAATTGATAATTCGTAATTTGTATGAACGAATCAAAAATATTTGGGAATGACCCCATGCTATTGTAAATTAGTGGCTTACCTGGCAGTTACTGTTGGGAATAGAGCAAAATTCCCCGAAAATGTAAAAAAGATTGCACAGACCCAGAACAGGTACATCACCTCACCACCCAGTGAAGTAAGTCCAAAAGTAAAAAGCAGCACAGCTCCAGACGTAGTAAGGAAGCACATGGCCATCTGAAAGGGAAAAAAAGATCAAAACTTGTAAACTGAATAATCTATAAACGTCTGTTTACTATTGAGGGGGTACCAATTTGCCACATAAAGCTAAAGAAGTTGTGTGTCTTGTGGAACGTTGTCTTCAAATAAACTCTTGCAAGATCAGAAACAATCACTCACGAATAGACTGCATGTCTAGTGATGACAGCACAGCTTTTCATAAAAGCAATTGGCAGATATTTGGACATGAAACAAATGGTAAACATGGAAGCCAGAGCAGTTGTCTTTTTATATATCTATGATTCACATTATTAGGGAATCCCAATAACCAATAAATAACTGTACTCACATACTTTAAAAGAGATTGCATTATATGCGACCTGCAGGCTACGTGGCATTTGGTTGCACAAAATATTAACATAAAAATATCGACATGTGCATTCACTGCATCATCAAAGTTCTGTTTCCAAACAGTTTGCCAATTAAGATTCATGAATTTAAAACTACATAGAAATACCTATGTTGTTTGTTCTTCCCCTAACCCCCCCCCCCCCACTCCCCAACCACACACATAACTGAGGTCTCTGCTAGCCAAATGTCATGCAACAATGAGTAGTTTTCTGACCTTATACGATGCTTTATCAGCAAACTGACCCCAGAAGATTCTTCCAAAAGCATTGAAGATGGAGCTGACAGATCCAGCAATTGCTAGAAACTGATCGCTATCGATAAAGGTCTGGCCAAAAGCCTGCGGGAGATATAAACATTCTATCAAATTGTAGTGAATACAAAAAGAAGAGCAACAGGTAAAATGGAGTTAACATGATTGCTTACACAAATTACAGATTAATCGATACTACATATGGTGATTGCTTACACAAATTACAGATTAATCGGTACTACATATGGTGATTGCTTACACAAATTACAGATTAATCGATACTACATATGGTGATTGCCTACACAAATTACAGATTAATCGGTACTATATATGATAATTGCTTACACAAATTACAGATTAATCGGTACTATATATGGTGATTGCTTACACAAATTACAGATTAATCGGTACCACATATGGTGATTGCCTACACAAATTACAGATAAATCGGTACTATATATGGTGATTGCTTACACAAATTAAAGATTAATCTGTACTAAGTGGCAATTGCGTACAAGACAAGATTACATCATAATCATTACTGTGTGGAGATTGCTTGCAAGATAACAGATTGATTGGTACTACATGGAGTTTATTCACAATATTACAGATTGATTGGTATATACTCTGTGGAGATTGCTTACAAGATTATAGATTAAACAGTACTATGTGGTGATTGCTCACATCATATGACCACAGAATAGTCATTACTATGTGGTGATTGCTCACATCATATGACCACAGAATAGTCATTACTATGTGGTGATTGCTCACATGATATGATCACAGAATAGTCATTACTATGTGGTGATTGCTTACAAGATAATAGATTAAACGATACTATGTGGTGATTGCTCACATGATATGATCACAGAATAGTCATTACTATGTGGTGATTGCTCACATGATATGATCACAGAATAGTCATTACTATGTGGTGATTGCTTACAAAATAACAGATTAATCGTTCTACGGAGACTGCTGACAATATTACATATTTATTGGTCCAATGGAGATTGCTGACATGATTACAAATTAATGGGTACTATGCAGATTGCTTACAATATTACAGATTAATCAGTACTACGTGGGGATTGCTTACAATATTACAGATTAATCGGCACCATGGAGGTTGTGAACATTAGTCGGTACTATGTTGTAGTGCTGATAGTCGACTCTTTCCTTTGTAGTCGATTAATCGCACAGCTCTTCTCGCAATTACTCGGTTACAGTTATGACATCATCACTGTCATTTTTAAATTGCAGAAATACAGTCAAAACAAATCTTTCCCATGGTGCACTGTCTTTATTTATTCTTTCGTGTCTTAATGTGTGGTGTCTAAATCATGTAAAAACATCTACCAAACAAAAACTGTTAACAACTTTCAATCTACGACATTTCTTAAAATTCTTCCCTTTAAATCAAAATCTTTCGATGAATCTACGAGGCTACTACAACTACTATCATTAATGAAAACCAACGTGCAAACAATGAATAGATGTAACACCTTGTGGCGGTGTGATGATTAGTATGCAAGAGTTTTCTATTGAAGGACGTTCAAAGTTCTAGGCTCTAGCCTAGTGCGATAGCAGGCACACATTTTGCACATTGAAATGAAACTACACTACAATCACACTTGATCAGACATCCGATAAATGTGAACCAGGCCAGTAAAGAAGTAACTGTAAACATGTTTGAATGTATGACAAATACTTTGGCAATCGTAAAAGATTAATAACTTGCGAATTTGCAATTACGCGCAATGATCAAACATTGCTAGAACTGAATGTTGCACTGAAGAGCAAGCGTATTACTGACAAGTAAACTATGAATCTAACTGGAGCAGGTGCTTGCTGATTTCTTACACAACACAGTGCTAGTGTAGCATTGTGGGAACCTGTACTTTTGTGATATTTGCTGACAAACTGCTTAAGTATTGTTTTTGATACGTTAGGCCATTTTTCAAAGCAGATTATGTGTAGTGCTTCTGTAGCTTGTAGTCGAGTAATCGCTACTTAGGTTTTGAGCGTGATTAATCGAACTTCCAAAGTGTAATCGCGACTACTGGCGATTAATCAATTACGACTATCTGCACCTCTATGCTGAGATTGCTCACATGATGATTACACAATTACAAAACCTATCAGGTGATTGTTTACATAATGATATGCAATCAGTATTTGTACTTGTTGTTCCTCAAGCAACAATTTCTTAATTGGTCTGTGGAAAAGGAATGATTAGCAGATTTTGTCCTCAACAGTAAATGATTCTAAAGGCTTCACTCCGACTCAAAGATATGCAAAGTTGGCGAGTTTTCAAGGTTAAGACCCACTGTGTGGAAGGTTTTGATAATCAAAGGATAGCTTCAAGAATTTGGTGACACTTACACAAACCAACAAACTGAAAGACATTTTAAATATTTTTCTTCAATTTTATAACCTCAGCTAAATGGTCATGTGCATCGTCACATGACACAAATGCTAATTCAGTGCAATAAATAATATAAAAAATATTGTTTACGTGAAAAAACAATCACACACGCAGACGTCTCTCAATAGCGTGTCTGTAAAGTTAAATGGCAGTTCTAGGTTATTTCTACAGAGGGGTGGAAGACTTTGACTACGCACTGCCTAGCCCACTGCTTTCAGCCCATGCATTTCTTGCAGGTCGTATAAAATTTAACTGCAGAAGTATTAATAATACTCTGGTAGATATACCTACCTTGTAAAGGGATGGAACGATCACAATGATCTGGGCGTTGACTGCAAAAGTGAACCATAGAATCCAAAATGGCCAATGTCTGATGACTTCTAGAGGGGTATAAATGTTCCCAGAGGACTTGGGGTCTTGATAAATCTGTTCCTCTGGTACTCTTGGGAAATGAGTGGGGTGATACTCTTCAGAGGAGGAGTCGTCATCTTCATCGTCAGATATTAGGTTGGACTTGACGCTCAGCGTACGCAGCTGCAAAGAGGAAGGAACACTCCGAGTTATTTTGCAGGCATTGGTGAAAAAGACAAGACTGCATATCTGTTATAAGTGGCTTCTACATGTCAGCTTTGCTAAAACATACATATCCTCCCAAACAGCCCCATTGGATTACAAGGAAAATATGCATCATCACTACACATCTCTCCCTACCCCATAATCAATACACAATTTCTCTCCCTTCCCCTAAACACGTATCTACACACCTCTACCCATCCCACATACATCACTACACATCTCTTGTCCTGACTTCACATTTTACTACACAACAGTAAACACCCCCCCCCCCCCTGCACACACACACATGCAAGAAGCGGGGCGGATCCATAATGAGAGTAATAACTGCAGTATATGATATTATACCTGTTGTGGTCGTGGTGGATTGCTGATGAGACAAACTCCAATTATTTGCATGAGCAGAAATATCCCAGCCTGCAGAAGGAAACATGTGGGTACCCTCTTTAGCAGTGACGGCTGGTCGTAAT
Organism: Apostichopus californicus; assembly: GCA_020650975.1. Taxonomy (NCBI): domain Eukaryota; kingdom Metazoa; phylum Echinodermata; class Holothuroidea; order Aspidochirotida; family Stichopodidae; genus Apostichopus; species Apostichopus californicus. Next base: position 14,001 of record JAIPMN010006719.1, read on the forward strand.
ATCTGTGAGAAAAGCAATACCAAAAATATTCATCTGGTTTAAAAAAGTTCCATATCAACAAAATGTAATGCTCTGATGATTAAATTTCAAATACAAAGCAAGTTTAATACTGTTAACGTTATTGTTCATATTGAATACTAACCACGCATGGCTATATGAGGAATCTCAACATCTCTTTATCTGGTTAAGTAATAGCCATTGGCCCTTAGACAACACAAATATTTCCTAGTGTCCCAATTGGCATCCATTAAGGTCTACTCCTTCAATGATACACAATGTCCATTAGAGACTTACTTTGCATTTATAATTTGACAATGGGGTAGAACCCATTTTAATTTATAATACACCCTCCATCACATGCAGATACGTATTCCAAAAGTGTATGAGAGTGACTTTGGTGCATGGATGGGGTGGGGAGGGGGTTGTGGAAGGACCTTCAGATCTCCTGATAATCACACCAATAGAACATCATGTTACCTTAAAGTGGGAAGAATTTAACTTTTGGAAGACTTTACTGAAATATACATGAGTATAAAAAAGCTCATGGAATTCCCCCAAATCCCAACTGAATCAAAGTATTGTTTCTGGATACAAATATTCATGATAAGTTTCGGAGTTTATAAGTTAATAAGTTTCTGCATAAATCAGTGGAGAATGACAGTTTTAAGTGACATTTAGATGAGCTTGCTAGAAGCCTTTGTTTTTCTGATTTTTCTCTTTAACTTGTAAATCATTTGCACCAGATAGATAAAAGAAAAGACGGTTAAAGTACTACGTAGAGGGTTGATCTTGCTTAAAGGAGGAGACTGTCTCTCTGATGACAATTAAAGTGAGCTTTTAAGCTCATCATTGTTGGTCCCATAGATATTAGCATGCTGAAAACTTGCTCCTTTAAGCTTTTTGAAAGTAATTTCTGATAGGGTTTAACCATAAGTTGCTACCTAGGGAGGATTTAAATTGATAAACATCCCAGTGAAGGAAAATAATTTTAAGAGTTTGACACTTTAAGTATACAAAAAAATATACCTTGAGAAGCGAATGTCACGTAGTGACATTTTGGAATTAAAAATTAAAGTATCTGAACTGTTTTACATTTTCGAAAGTTTTAATCTTTAGCTTCTTAAGATTCTCTCTTTAAGTTCTGTCTGTATGAGAACTTGACTGCTTGGTATCTTGCATATATAATTGTATACACACATGAGACACCTTATTCAACTTGTTGATGTTTGTTTGAGAAAGCAGCGCGACCTATGCAGACTAAAAGATGTTAATATGAAAAAACGAAATGACATCTGTTCAGGTGTATACAGTATGCCAGTGAAATATGCTGGATTTAAAATCACACAGATTGGGATGGCCTTCACAAGAAAAATCAAACCTTTGGGCAAGGTCGATGAAGAACTTAACAAATGGTCGGTTAAATTTTCAACCCTCACAAATTAAGAACTTAAAACAGACACACGCACATGTATCAGTATCTGATCTATGTGGTAGAGATACTTGTAACAAAAACAAACTGCCGAGAAAATTGACATCACATCTGCGAGAGAGATATCACATATTTAAAGATTCTTCACGTACAAAGTTGAAGGCTTGATCAAGTCTAAGGATGACATCAGCGGACCACACATGCTTTTTTTTTCTATTTCTTTGTAATTTGTTCGTCTTCTTTAATTTGGAGATTTGAGAAAATGTTGAATCTAAGATACTGAAGCTGGTTTACATGACCCAATGGTAGCATATAGTTTCAGGGTCACACCTAGTATGCAACCTTGAAACAATGAAAGAAGAATTTTAGCAAAGAGAAAGCAAACCGATTTGAGATCTTAGCCAGCATCATGACATCACATGATTCTGTTTTAACAAATTGGCAGCTCACGGACACAGCAATTTAAAGGTCTGCTGTGTAGACCCCAACTGTAGCATGCTATCATGGAAAAGTTTCTTGAGATATACGTATTAATCGAATGGACTAAAGAATGCAAGCCAAAAGAAAGGAAACACGCAGAGCTAGCATTGAGTTGTTGAAACCAAAATAGTGGAACAAGTTTCCTTTCATATCAATGTTAGCTATAGACGTTGTTGATTCTCAAATTACCTTCATCAGAGTTCAGGCAAAGTTTAGAGGCAGTAAGCCAACTTAACATTTTAGAGAAGATCTCCCCAAATCAAGATAATTTGAATCTGTTTTTACCTCCATGATTTGAAGCAGAATCTCGCAGAACAATGGGACCCCTCAGGGGCATTCCTAAAAGCTGGTAAGAAGTTATAAGGACCTTGCTGATTATCACCCGTGCATTGTCAGCCAATCCAATAACCCCCATCCATGCTGAGAGAGTCGTGAAGGGTGGACCGTAGCAGAGCAAATGTATTGATGGCCAGAAACCAAATATAAACAAATCAAACCCTATTGCGAAATAGTCACTAGCTTCATCAGTCATCATTGCATGCACATGCAAGCTCTCTACATATTAGACATTGACCATTCTGATACGTTATGCACTAATTCTCTGCTTGTAATTAGTACACTACAAAATGTAACAGTTTACGACAGAAATCACTTCATTGACAAACCCCCTCTGCCCTACCTGAAATAACAGGGTTACAATATATGTCAGGTTCACTAATAAACCCGGAAACCATTTCCATGGATATCAGGATTAGTCGCAACGTTTTTTGAGCCTCATTAGGGGAGCTTAATATGTGATTGACATTATAAAGTAGCTGCGTTTATGGACTGTGATTTGGTTTGCTGTTGACCTTTCTAGTTTATATTATTGCCTCAAACATCCAAAATCCTTGGAAGCAATGCAGGAATGCGGGATTCAACAATGGCA
>JAIPMN010006721.1:0-11629 GCA_020650975.1 Apostichopus californicus
ACGAGAATGACCCCAATTGTTCAAATATGTTTGTCACTCATGAAAACCGGTTTCTGATGTTAAAAGATAACAGTAAATGTTGACGGGATCGGAAGAGCATGTTCTGTTAAAAGCAAAATGTCAATCTACTGAAAATAGTTCGCATACGTAGAAATGCGGTCGCAAGTTATAAACAAGAGCGGCAACGCTGCAGAAGCTCAGGTTAGCTTCTACTTGAGAAATTTGTTTGATTGGCAATATTTCTGAGTAGTTTATCCATTTGTTTGTGCATCTAATATATAAGACATATAATATGTGTGATAACAGTGTCATTTCCTACCATCTCCTTTCCCTTGCCTTATGATCCTTCTTAGAAGACATAGTTTGTTACAATGTTAAGAAAGTTGTAAACATTTATTCTGAAAAAAGACAATTTTTTTTTTATTGAAATGAACAATGATAAAACTTTGAAATAAATTGCAGTTAAACATTAAAGGCTGTCATTAGTAGTTTATTAGTTTATTCTTGAGCACTTGAAATGTAGATCTGATTTTGTAACATATTTAAACCAGAATACAAAACTGTATTGAGGTTTGATGACTGACGTCATCGTAACATGGTATGAGAGAATGTTATCATTGTAAGTTATCTTGAAAATGTTTTGTTTATGTGAGTTCTGCAGATACTGTTGAACCTTGATGAATTTTGACCTTCACAAAAAAATCGATACATTTATTATCAAAATTCTCATGGAAGTGACTTATCAATGTTACATTTCCTAAGCTATGGTGGTTACAACGTTTCACATTGGAGCTAGTTGACGTCATATGACTTTGTGGTTTGTCTTACTCAGAATGGGTAACCTACATGTTTCCGTTCTTGAGATGAGGTAGGTACACGTCTTTCATTGTTTAATCCTATTGACTTTAGATGACTCTTGACCTCCAATAAAATCAATAAAATCAATAAGGTCCATATCTAATATGGGCAACCAACCTGCCAAGTAAAGGGTTGCCAATCGGATGCACTTTTAGAGATATGGTTGTTACAAAAAGGCAGTACACACAAACACACACACAAATACCAAAACATATGCACAGAGCTATATATAGGCCTATACTGCTTTGCTGATGCATACTCACACACGATATCTTGAGTTCGTAGGTTTGGATTGTCATTAGATCTATACTGTCACGAACTCATTGCAATAGATCGTTGTACCTATTACTAGGTATAAGCTATCGGCCGTTGCAAAACTAAAGAACCAACATTATATGCACTTCGTAGTTTTCAGTCATGCAATAATAGAACGAAAAACGTAACAAAAATATTGCTCTGCTACATCTGTTAAAATGTTGTGGATATCATGTCTGATGAATCTCATCAAAACATCAGTTTATACATGTCCCTTTTACGCTTCCGTACCATCCTGTCTTTGTTTACGCCCACTAAGGCTTGCGCTGCAGGAGGTCCAGGGCTATTTACAGATTAGTTGGCAAGTTGGTAGAAACATGGACGTAAAACAGACCACCATGGTAGAAACTACATCAATCAACCCTCATTGTTAAATGTCCGAAGTATAATTATGAACCAATCACATCTAGATACTCTCAACTATAGAAAAGATTTGTTCAACTTCAGTGGGACCGTTCCATTTAAATTTGACACGGTGGTGGTCAACTTATGAGCTGTCCAACAGGACATATCATAACTGAAATCATTATACAGAGGTTAATAAGTCTTTGCAAATATTAAGGAAGCAAAATGTTACAATGTTAGGAATAGCTCGTAAAGATCAACATAAATATAGGAGAAAATATGTAAATGTAATTTATCGTAACGTTCGTTTTCAGGTTCATTCTGGCATTCACACCTCATCATGTTCCTATGTGGTGATATCATAAATTCTAAATGAATGTTTTTTAGTTAGTTCCTCTCATGTTTAACTATAATAATAGAGGTTAAAAATAGAAATCTGGAAGCTGTTTTCGAGAATTGTCGTACAAGGAGTGAGTTCATTTATGTAGGTTTGCAAGCTACTAGTTTCCTGATAATTGCGATGTTACTCATTTTTGTCCCGAACGACTACACCTAAATTGAATTGAGTATCACTGGTGTTATGCGTGGGTAACAGCAACACAACAGAAGAAGAAATATAGAATAGAACATGGTTAATTTCACAGAGATTGATTAATCGGAAGCAGTGGGTTGAGTAGGCTCTGATGATAATGCTTACAATTTTATTCATTAATTGTTTATTATTAGTATCGCAGTATCGGATGTATTTTTCCTCTCATTTAAAGAGGTTTGATGATTTTAAAGCTATTTTCTCAAAAATCAAGGTAAAAGAAGGAAAACCATTGCACAAAGTGCAAGTGGAGTAATTCCACAAAATCCTCTCCACTCCTAGCTAAGTTTCCAAATATCATATTCGAAAAAGACGTTATTGCCAGCAAGTAACGTGATTATTGTACTGGGAAGAAACGAATGCATGTATGCAAAATAAAGTTAGTATAACCAGCAAGGTGTTAAGCCTACTGTTTGGAGACGCAATTATATCCTAAATAATAATGAGTTAGAAAAGAGGAGCAATAAAACATATTTTTATATTGAAGACGTGCTTTGAAGGTACATGATCATACTTCTTTACATATATCTATTGTTTTTATATTTCCGTCTTTAAGAAACATTACATTGGTTACTTAGTAAAGCCATGTAGCTGAAGTTATACTGAATCTCTAGAACATGAATGCAATAGATCCCTTTAACGATCCATCCTTAATAACGTACATGCCATTATTATTTCATTCATTAATATATAACACCAACTTGCAGTTCCACCTACGTGCAAAACAAAATGTGATTATAATGCTGCCACTTTCTCAAAACTTATTGTCGGTTTGTCTAAATAACATTTGGATCCAAGCAGGACTGCGTAACCGTTACGCTTCACGGCGTAAGGTAAATCACATATGAAAGTGTCCTTTAATGGCGACAGTGAAGCTCAGAAGATATATAGTGTAGGAAGAAAACAAGGTTTTATTTCCTTGCCGTACAAACCCTTCCTTACTCGCATAAATACAGCCTGAGAATAGTATCATTATGTTAATCATTCGAATTTGATATTCTCTTAATAAGGTTTCGTCCAGGTTTTTTTTCCATATATATATATGCGTTCAAGTGTAGGAAACGATAAATAAATAAAAAATTTGACGTTAAAGTTTACGTAATATTTTATAATTATATAAATTGGAAAAGTCAACTAAAGCTGGGATATGTTGAGTAAATAAACTTGGTGTATGTTGGGTTAACTATACATGAGATGTGCAAAATCAAACACACCAAGGATATGCTGAGTCAATTTAAACATGGATGTGTTACATCAAACAAACCTGGGAAGTGTTGCATAAACCAAACCTGGGATATATTGAGTGAACCTTTCGATTATATTTGAGCCTTCTAATAATATTTAACTTGATGTCGTCGATTCCAAGAGACCGATTAATATTACTCGTGTTGTTTGTCGGTGGCAGTTTCTACATTAGGTTTGCTCTGTCGTTTCAAGCGGAACAGATTGCAGAACCGGAAATAAGTTTGGACTTTAGTCTATGACTCAGCTTCACAGTAGACGAGTTACATTTAAGTCTCGGTTGTAATATCATTGCTTGCATTAATCTTAGTTAAAGTAAAACAAAGAAAGGACATGTTGTACTACGAATGACGAAAATCGCTTTATTTGATCAAATAACCTTTAATAATTGAAATGGATGTTCACATAAAGGAAGATCCATCTAGTCTTATGAAATGTGTTCAAGTAAAGCGTGACAGTTTGCTTTACGTTACTATTCATTGGGAAAACTGTTTCAATTTTCATGACTAACCAGATTTATGTCAATTGCTAGGACACGTTTTCTTTAAGAAAACCGTAATTTCGTCTGCAATATTTCTACTTCAGCGTTATCGTCTAATTAATTAATAATTAATAATTATCAATAATATCATAGTTGGATCTCTTGTTAAACTCGATCAAAAACTTTCCTGTTGTTGAGGAAGCAGCAATGCTTTGATAAGGCAAGATTCGAACTATTGACATAAGTCCTGCGCTCTGTAAACTTAACTATCCAGGTGTTAGTTGGAGTTAATCCTCACAATAAGTTGATCTCGGCATAAAAATACACTTGGTCTTCAAATTGACCATCCGTCTTAGTTGATACCACTTAACCTTTTCTTTATATGTTATCTAAGGCTGCTAGTTAAGGATAAAAAGAGGCACATATATCCACCTTTAACAAACAATGCTATCAGTTCAGGTTAGATTTATATAACACATATTTTCATTTTTGAGGAAGCAGGTCTCTAAACAGATGAGTTTTTTTTCAATTAGAGTGATTGGACAATCATACATAGATCATGACGTCAGTTCCTCAGTTATAACACACAACTCAGTAGGATAACCTAAGACTATAGGCATAAACCATACTATGACATATTTAGCATGCTTTAATAAAATAAGGTTGTACTTAAGAACAATGTTCTCATTTTGAGGGTTTCAAGTACTCTTTAGTCTTTACAACAATGTATGTCCACTTGTTTCTTTTTATCATTGTCTATATGTGTCATTAAGGTTTAAGTGTGTCTCGCTATCAGAACTGACTTTCTCATTGTAAATTACAACTATTTATTTGAAAAAAATGGAACTAAAACATGTTGGGTTCAAGTCATTAATTGACGGGAAATATTACCTTGCGTTAAGCACGAAGCTGCTTATTAATGATTGAATAACCTGTGTAATGTGTTAATGCATTACCTCACTCATATCTACTTATCAATCATCGACTAACATAATATTAGAAATGGACATTAGATGGAAACAGAAAATACAGAAAACTACCGCAGTTGCCATTTACAAGGAGAGATCTTTCACCGTGATTTCACTAATGATCTCCTGCTAATGTAAGTCAGAAGTTCATTTGAGTAATTTACATCCATTACGAGATCAGCTTACATCAAAGAACTCACGACTTTACATAACCACGCGTATGCAAAAATACCGTTAGCGAAGTGATAAACAGGAAACGTGTAGTTCTATCTTGACTCTATGTAGAATGTAAAAACAAGCTGAACAAGAAAAGATATAGAAAATAAAAACATTTTGCATGCGCTGTTTTTAAGACTGCAATTTCATGTAGTAATGTGACACTTTTGTGTTGCGTATGAAAAGCAGGCATGGTTGTAAAGGCAGCTACGTATGCATTGCATACGTTAAACCTCTAACACCTTGTGAACGAGATATCGATCCAACCTTTGAACTCCAAACTAAATGTTTGGTTCACTTTGGGAATGATATAGCAATCAGGAAGACCATGACGGAGGGAAAAGTATAGGCTACTTATGTTAATGGCATGTTGCATTAGTTAAGGGTTAGTTCCACAAATTCGTTGCTATATTTTGGTTTTGTCTTTTCTTACGTACATAAGCTGTATGTATCCTTTGTACTACCGGTACTTCATCGGTGGATATCACTAGTGAGATACACTGAGATAAAACCCATCCTACTTTGGGAGCCACATGGTACTTCATCGGTGGATATCACTAGTGAGATACACTGAGATAAAACCCATCCTACTTTGGGAGCCACACGGTACTTCATCGGTGGATATCACTAGTGAGATTCACTGAGATAAAACCCATCCTACTTTGGGAGCCACATGGTCGACATACGACCTCTAAGATACTAGGTTCCAATGTTTTTCGTTTGACAAAACTTCCACGGTGCTAGGTTTCAACACTTCTCACCCGCCCCCGCCCCCTCCCCCCCCCCCACACCTCCGACCTGATTCTATAAGAGTTGATGCTTTTCGTTTTTATGCGACCTCCATGCCGGTAGGTTTAACAGCTTCACATTTCACACCACCTCCAAGATGGTAAGTCTCAATAGTTTCATTTCACAGTGAAATCAAAGATGGAAAGCGTCAATGCTTGCCATTTACACGACCTCCAAGATACTTGATTTCACATCACATCCAAGGTGTTAAAGTGTCAAGGTTTCGCATTTCATACCACCTTAAGTGTGTAAGGTATCAATATGTTTCATTCCCACCACCTCCAAAGTGCTAAAGATGTCAATGCTTTCCATTTGACACGACCTCTACGATGCTAAGTGTCTCATCCATTAACAATATACAGTCATTGTACACCACCTACATTTTACACGACCTCCTAGATGCATGGTGTCTCATCCACTAACAACATACACTCATTGTACACCACCTCCATTTTACACGATCTCCTAGATGCTATTATTTGTCAATGCATTCCCTATTTCAACCCTCGAACTCGACAATAGCCGCACTTATTGTTTGCACGATGACGCTGTTACATGCTGATTATATTAATAGACCCCACACAGCAAGGTAATCAACAAGTTTACTATTATTGTAGTTTATATAATAAATAGATAATACCAAGTTGGACTCACAAGATACAGGTACACGTATAATCAATCAGCTGATCAAATATACCTTCACTATATACCGAAGAGTTTTATCATTATCTCGCGTAAACAAGACGTATAAAGTATGGAGCGTTGCAACTGGATAATTGAAATTAAATAATAATTGGAAGTATAATTATCGTGTAATGATGCTTTCGTATGTTTGTGTTTTGTTTATGGAAAGTAAAAAGAGTCGTTATTTCAATTTACATAAAAAGTCTGTTTCTCAATGCAATTAAATCTTTAAAAAGATGATCAATTCTGCTTCAATTTGCTTTAAATTGATCATTTATTCAAACCCTTAAAATATCCGCCTGTTCATCTTCTTATAAGAAAGAACTTGATTTTCAACGAATCTACCCTAAAAAGGCCACGTTTGTCTAAACGTTGCTTCATTTTAGACCAGGTTTTCAAAGTAAGGCATCTATAATCTCGTATACGAATGTCTCCCATCAGTGTTGATATCACTGTAACTTTAATGAAGCAATTCTTAATCTTACGTCTACAGTAGATGAAACATGCATGGGAGATACGTCGGTTGAGTCCGCTTAAATCATCTGCGTATATCTAGGGCTATTAGATTACAGACGTTCGTGACCTGCTCGGCAGGACATGTCGTAAAACTCGACGGCTAATAATTGCTAGTTATAATACTGTCTATAAGACTCATCTTTCGTAATAATAAAAAGGGAGTTTGAAAGCTCAGTGGTATATACATCAACAAGTCTGTCGAGACATCTTCTTGTCCAAGTAGGAATGATATCCCATGATAATATTACCACTAAGAACCAAAGATGGCAACTAATTGAGAAGTGACGATAAAATTGTGCTGATGTAAACTCAGCCTGCGATGAAAGTGACAACTTCTCTTTTAGCGTCGAGTCTAAGACATGTTTCGAAGCATCGGGGGTACAGGGAATGTAAGGTGATATAAGATTTGTGTTTATGCTGCAGAATATCTACCAGATTCGTTCCGTTTCAAAAAGAAATTGAGGACATATCTTTTGAAGAAAATAGACAAAGAGGAAATAAACTCAATCTGGAGTCGGTTTATCTTGTTATTGCTTTCTTTAATCAAAATGTAATCAAAATAATGACTTTGCCTTGCCGTAAACGATGAAAGATTGATGTTAAATTTATATAAAATTGCCAACCATATTACAAAGATGTATATATAGGTTCACCGCTTCACATGGAAATGCGAAGTATGATGTTACCAGAAGCGTGCTTGTGATATACTTCCTGTTGCAACCAGATATTGTTTTACGAAGTTTAATCATAACTTCAAAGAAAAGTTGTAATTCAGAAATGAGGCGTAGACATACTTCTTTACATTCAAATGATGGACTTGTTAACATTATTATAAAGTCATAAAAGTTGAAGTTGCCTGGTAGTCAACGAAAGCTAATCGGATACTGGATATCAAAACACCTTGATAATCAGTTCTTATATAGAAAGAAGGAAAGGCAAGATAAATATTCTATATTTTGTAGGCGTATACAATATATCGATGTAAAAGAGAAAGCTGTTGTGATATTAACACAAACTATCACTGTGCGTTACAATGTAATTGTCTTGTGTGATAAAAGTATATATTGTAAATGCAATCAGCAATTCTACCATTTCAGTTGTAAACGTTGTTTTCCTCTTGTTTATCGTTGACTTGGTGTTTTCGTCAGCCACCGCCAAGGACACAAGTAACCTTAAATCAGAATTATCTTCATTACATCGATGTAAACCAAGCTTTATAGTCTGATGTCGGGGTATCTTTATATAATTTTCAGACGTCAACTGCAGTTTTCAAAGACTTTCAAATCCAGGTCAGTCGTTGCAACTGCTTAATTATTTAAAGCTGCCGAGCATTGCCCTAGACGAGTCTATACCTGAAACCATTTTAAGGTTTAGTCGCTGTCTTATCTCTTCTTTAAGATCATATACTCACAGAATTATGTTCAATCTTTCAGAGTTTCACCGAACAACCCTTTTCAAAAGGTTAGAGGGATTCATTTCACATAAATTATCTATTCAGTCAACATTTTAATAAGCTCGTGAAATCACTTAATACTTGATACGCGTAAATGCTTCCCAAGGATTCCAAAAACAAGCCGCCTTGGCGTCTTACTGCAGCTATAAGTAAATTGACGCAGTTTTCTCTGTTCTATTTAAAGGGAATCTGTCGACAAAGAAAGGCCGTAACAGGGAGGTTGATAAACAAGTGGCAGACAGTTTGTAGTAACATAACCGTCGTTTAATGTTTAATATGTGAGATGTTCGGAATCCTTTCAACGTTAGGTTTAGAATGTTTGGAAGTCTTACATCCTTTATATCACTGCGCGTGATATCACTGCAGCGCGTGATATTTGAGAGCATTCAAATTGTTATTCAGAGTAAGATATGTTTGCTCTTTAAACAGTAATTTCAACACCCTTGGTGCCCTCTTATTGCAGGGGTTCATAAATTGTAACAACTCGTGTCAAGTGTCCTGAGCAATTATATCTACTTGAATTCTAAGACACGAATTCCTCGATAACTTTACCACCAATTCAAGGAAGATAAGTAAGTTGCAGCGCATTTTGTTATTAAAGCTACACGTATAGAGTTTAACTTGGAGTTTATATTATACAACTGAATTAGACAAACTCATTGTCCTCCAAACAACCAAATCACTGAACATTTAAGATCTATGAAATAAAGATTCTACTAACAGTCCTGTCGTTATCATTTTGGTGCATAATCCTGCCATATCCAATAATTAAATATGTTCTTTTCTTAACATCAGACCAAGATGTTTTCACCAAGAACATTTACATTCAATATCGGAACTCATCACTTTACAATATAACTAAAATGAAAAGAATTTATTTAAATTTAACCAGACAGCCCCCAGCTTTACTTGTAGTGCGTTGGAGATGATATGTAATAGAAACAGATTTGTACGTGGAGGGTTCCTACGCCTTTGCTACTGTACACTTCAAGTTGGGGCCAAACCAACTGTTTATAAACGTAGGTGTGTATGGACCATTAGTTATCAAATGCGACCAACTCCACAATAACTTACATCTTGAGTGCCAATACTCAGCATCCGTCAGTATTCTCATATAAATTTATTATATTGACTAGAGTTTTAGCAAAACATTACTTTGTATTACTTTTTTTCGTGAAAAGAAAAAGAAAAGAAAGAAACTCCTTGAATATTAAAGAGGAAACCTAAGCAAATAAAAAGATTTCAACTATGAAGAAGACAATGACGTCACCCATTCGACACAGTATAAATACATTATATCTAAAGACATCGCAACCGAAATTACATGCGACGTCTATTTACCGATTATGTCTGCGCGTGTTGGGGCAGAAGAAGGGGGCGAAGGGTGGAGGGGGTTGCAAGAGAATTTGTTCATGGCGAGCATTCCTATCAATAAGGTAAAGTAGAGGCTTAATTTTTAGTGTCCATTATTCATGTTAAAAGCTGTTAAAAATGTCAGTCCCTGGAGGGATACCGCCAGTAATTCTGGCCTCGTTTTTAAAGCGATATAGCTCTTTTCGATAATTTAGGGTAAACGAGAATATTCATCCTATTGAGCAAATTTAAATGACAATATATTTTTGGCGCCATTACTAACTTTCATCAACCATCTTAAATCGTATGTACAATTCAGTGGACCCAATCACTTGGAGTGGCAAATGTGACAACCAATTTCGTTGACCGTTTGGGGATTGGTCTCTTGAGGGAATACTTTAAAAATTTCGAGGTCACTCAGTGATTACCTTTAAAATACGCAAAAAAAGACAGAGACAGATATAAAAAACAACTAAGTATAATGATTCGTAGGTATTCACCGCAACGATGAAGATCACCGTAGATTGCTAATTGGGGCCAGACATAGAAAGCATGAATATCTAAAAATACTTAACAGAGATTTCCCTCGATGAGAAGAGACCGGATTAAGGGAAAGAAAACTCAACGTCAATTCACAGGAGGTTCCCCCGTCGCAGTTTAAAGAAGGGTGAATTTAGAACTTGTTGATTAGGATCTGAATAATTAATATAGCCTCAGTAAAAAGAAAAAAAACAGTATCATGTTATGATATTAGCCATGCTAGTAATGTTGGAAGCGAACGAGGAATTTGGCAAGAAAGATGAGGATTGGGTATAGTTAAAGATAAAATAATTTAGGTATAGAAACAGTGAATAAACTAGGTGCAGGAGGGTAATAGAAACCTGAAGGCAATAACGTGTAGGAATGAGAATAATGCTGATGACGTGATACAAAATGGTGACGAATAATAACAAAAAAATCTAATGACGATAGAGCTTATGACTACAATAAAGACGGAATATGAAGATTAATAGGTTCCTACTGACCAACATAGCAATAACAAATAGTAAACACTAACATGGTGGTAACGACAATAAGATGACGAGTACAATGAAAATAACCGGAATCGTGGAAATGTCAGGAATTAACAGGGAATACACGTACCAGGAGATGCCAGGATATACCAGGGGATGCTGGGATATACCAGGAGATGCCAGGATATACCAGGGGATGCTGGGATATACAAGGGAGTGCAGGGAGTACCAGGAAATACCAGGAGATTCCAGAAATACCAGGAGATGCCAGGAAATACCAGGAGGTACCAGGAAATACCAGGGTATGCCAGGATATACCAGGAGATTCCAGGAAATACCAGGAGGTACCAGGAAATACCAGGGGATGCCAGGAAATACCAGGAGATTCCAGGATATACCAGGAGGTACCAGGAAATACCAGGAGGTACCAGGAAATACCAGGAGGTACCAGGAAATACCAAGAGGTACCAGGAAATACCAGGAGGTACCAGGAAATACCAGGAGGTACCAGGAAATACCAGGAGGTACCAGGAAATACCAGGAGGTACCAGGAAATACCAGGAGGTACCAGGAGATACCAGGAGGTGCCAGGAAATACCAGGAGGTACCAGGAAATACCAGGAGGTACCAGGAAATACCAGGAGGTACCAGGAAATACCAGGAGGTACCAGGAAATACCAGGAGGTGCCAGGAAATACCAGGGGTGCAAGGGAGTACCAGGAAATACCGGGAGATTCCAGAAATACCAGGAGATGCCAGGAAATACCAGGAGGTACCAGGAAATACCAGGGTATGCCAGGATATACC
>JAIPMN010006732.1:7398-20745 GCA_020650975.1 Apostichopus californicus
ATTTTTTTTTTTTTTTTTTTTTACTGAGCGTCGCAAAGTAGCCGGGACATGTACGTGCAGTAGGCGGGTCATTTGACCCGGGTCCCGGCTACTAACGAAAACCCTGGTAGTAGGCATTGTGGGGTAAAGAAACCATCCGACATCAAAGTCTGAATGCTATTTTTTGCCTCTGCTGGAAGTGTCCAGTGTTGATAAATCGAATAAAACTTTTGGTAGAGCAAAAGACAAAATCGAGAACATATTTCGTTCAGTAATAAAAATGGTGGTCGTCAGTCGTCAGGCAATTTTATGTTTTATGATTTCATTTCAAGAGATACAGTACGAAACTTGAAATTAAGGTGTCATTCTATGAATATTTCCACTGCTGCAATGAGAGTGAATGACGTCACCAATTGCAAATTCATAATAGTTAGTTATTCTTTATATGTGTATACTTTCTTCCTATATTTAGTATAGTTACCTTCTTGCCAACTCTTTCAGTGCCTCCCACAAGTTAACAATTCTTCAGCCAATCTTCTTTTAATAAGCATGATGTGTTTCAACTCAGACAGGTCTGTTTAAAATGTTAAGTTCTCCCTTGCATTTCCCATCTAGATTACATGGTTAACGCATTCGCATCAGCATCGAACACGATGGTAGCCAACGTCACTGGCCTACCAGCCCTGTCTGTTAACGCCGGTTTCGTCGACGGTCTCCCAGTGGGGGCGCTCTTCACAGGCAGGATGTTCGATGAAGTGACCCTCTTCAAGGTTGGACATGTCTTCGAGAAGTTGACAAGTTGTCAGAAGTAGTGACAGCATCAGGCCAACTCTCCGTTTGAGTAGCAAATGGTGGTATAAATTGTAAATCGGTGTGGCCTATATTATTCACTCATATTGTATTTGTATACACGTATATCTTGTTTTGTTCAAATATTATGCAGACATATTTTATGTTATATTTTTGTGGAAAGATTTTTAGCAAGGCTGATAAAAGCTTCAATCTAAAGCTTAAAGGCTATTGTGTGTTTCACTGAAGAAGTGATATTTGAGACTGAAAATATAATACATTTTTTTATATATTTTTGTATTTAAGATCACCCATATCAGTTAGCAGCTGATATTTTGAAACTTCTTGAAAAAGTGTAGTTTGGCTGGAAGGGCATTTAATGCTCAAACACTAGTAATAATCATGTAGTTTATAGCAAATTTGATACTTTTAACTTAGTTTGTTAGCAGCTGAAAGGGCTTTTAAAGCCAAAACACTCAGTAAAAAGTAAACAATTTATAGAAAATTGATATTTTGATATACACTAATGAAAATAATGTAGTTTATAGAAAACTTGATATTTTAACTTTAAAAATATAAACCATAGTTTAAAACGATGCTGTATGGGAGAACCAAGTTTGAAGTTGAAATTACTTTTAAATCTGAAATACCATTATAGATCTTTATTTTGTTACTTCCTGAAATATATTATGTATGAAAGATGACCCCCAATTGGTTAGCAGCTGAAAGGGCTCTTAAAGCCAAAACACTAGTATTAATGTTATAGAAAATTGATATTTTGAATTTTATGAAATAAGACCATGGTTAGAAATATGTTGTATGGAAGATGACCTCAAGTTTGTTAGCAGCTGAAATGGCTTTTAAAGCCAAAACACTAATAAACATTTTATAGAAAATTGAAATTTTGAATTTTATGAAATAAGATAATGGTTTGAAATATTGTTGTATGGAAGATGACCTCAAGTTGGTTAGCAGCTGAAAGTGCTTTTAAAGCCAAAACACTAGTTAACATTTTATAGAAAATTTAAAAAATATGAATTTTATGAAATAAGATCATGGTTTGAAATATTGTTGTATGGAAGATGACCAAAAGTTGGTAAGCAGCTGAAAATGGCTTTTAAAGCCAAAACACTAGTTAAACTTTTGTAGAAAATTTAAAAAATTTGAATATTATGAAATAAGATTATGGTTTTTGAAATATTGTTGTATGGAAGATGCCACCAAGTTGGTTAGCACCTGAAATGGCTTTAAAAGCCAAAACACTAGTTAAATTTTTTATAGAAAATTGATATTTGAATTTTATAAAATAGATCATGGTTTGAAATATTGTTATATGGTAGATGACACCAGGTTTGTTAGCAGCTGAAAGGGCTCTTAAAGCCAAAACACTAGTAAACATTTTATAGAAAATTGATATTTTGAATTTTATGAAATACCTCATGGTTTGAAAAATTGTTGTATGGAAGATGACCCCAAGTTGGTTAGCAGCTGAAAAGGCTTTTAAAGCCAAAACACTAGTTAACATTTTATAGAAAATTTAAAAAATATGAATTTTATGAAATAAGATCATGGTTTGAAAAATTGTTGTATGGAAGATGACACCAGGTTGGTTAGCAGCTGAAAGGGCTTTTAAAGCCAAAACACTAGTAAACATTTTATAGAAAATTGATATTTTGAAATTTATGAAATACCTCATGGTTTGAAAAATTGTTGTATGGAAGATGACCCCAAGTTGGTTAGCAGCTGAAAAGGCTTTTAAAGCCAAAACACTAGTAAACATTTTATAGAAAATTGATATTTTGAAATTTATGTAATACCTCATGGTTTGATATATTGTTGTATGAAAGATGACCCCCAATTGGTTAGCAGCTGAAAGGGCTTTTAAAGCCAAAATACTAGTAAAACTTTTATGAAAGGATTTATATTTTTAATTTTATGAAATGAGATCATGGTTTAAATATTGTTGTATGGAAGATGACCCCAAGTTGGTTAGCAGCTGAAAGAGCTTTTAATGCCAAAACACTAGGTTAAACATTTTACAGAAAATTGATATTTTGAATTGTATGAAATAAGATAATGGTTTGAAATATTGTTGTATGGAAGATGACCACAAGTTGGTTAGCAGCTGAAAGGGCTTTTAAAGCCAAAACACTAGTTAACATTTTATAGAAAATTTAAAAAATATGAATTTTATGAAATAAGATCATGGTTTGAAAAATTGTTGTATGGAAGATGACACCAGGTTGGTTAGCAGCTGAAAGTGCTTTTAAAGCCAAAACACTAGTAAACATTTTATAGAAAATTGATATTTTGAAATTTATGAAATACCTCATGGTTTGAAAAATTGTTGTATGGAAGATGACCCCAAGTTGGTTAGCAGCTGAAAAGGCTTTTAAAGCCCAAACACTAGTAAAAATTTCATAGAAAATTAATATTTTATGAAATAAGATAATGGTTTCAAATATTGTTGTATGGAAGATGACACCAAGTTGGTTAGCAGATGAAAGGGCTTTTAAAGCCCAAACACTGGTAAATATTTCATAGAAAATTGATATTTTGAATTTTATGAAATAAGATCATGGTTTGAAAAATTGTTGTATCGAAGATGACCCCCAATTGGTAAGCAGCTGGAAGAGCTTTTAAAGCCAAAACACTAGTAAACCTTTTTATAGAAAATTGATATTTTGAATTTTATGAAATAAGATAATGGTTTGGAATATTGTTGTATGGAAAATGACCCCAAGTTGGTTAGCAGCTGAAAGTGCTTTTAAAGCCAAAACACTAGTAAAACTTTTATGAAAGGATTTATATTTTGAATTTTATGAAATAAGATCATGGCTTGAAATATTGTTGTATGGAAGATGACCACAAGTTGGTTAGCAGCTGAAAGGGCTTTTAAAGCCAAAACACTAGGTAACATTTTTATAGAAAATTGATATTTTGAATTTTGTGAAATAAGATTATGGTTTGAAATATTGTTGTATGGAAGATGACCCCCAAGTTGGTAGCTCAAAGGGCTTTTAAAGCCAAAACACTAGTAAAACTTTTGTAGAAAATTTAAAAAAATTGAATTTTATGAAATAAGATTATGGTTTGAAATATTGTTGTATGGAAGATGACCCCAAGTTGGTTAGCAGCTGAAGTGCTTTTAAAGTCCAAACACTAGGTAACATTTTTATAGAAAATTGATATTTTGAATTTTATGAAATAAGATTATGGTTTGAAATATTGTTGTATGGAAGATGACCCCCAAGTTGGTAGCTCAAAGGGCTTTTAAAGCCAAAACACTAGTAAAACTTTTGTAGAAAATTTTATATTTTTAATTTTATGAAATGAGATCATGGTTTGAAATATTGTTGTATCGAAGATGACACCAGGTTGGTTAGCAGCTGAAAATGGCTTTTAAAGCCAAAACACTAGTAAAACTTTGATAGAAAATTGATATTTTGAATTTTATGAAATAAGAAAATGGTTTGAAATATTGTTGTATGGAAGATGACCACAAGTTGGTTAGCAGCTGAAAGGGCTTTTAAAGCCAAAACACTAGTAACACTTTTGTAGAAAATTTATATTTTGAATTTTATGAAATAAGACTAATAAATCATTAATATCATTAGTAGATTATTTTGTTCCTTATAGAAAACGTGACCTTTTAAACTTCCTGAAAATATTTTACCTACGGAGAATACCCCAAGTTGGTTATTTATTAATTACTCAAACAAAAATCAGTAGTGTCTGGAGACTTCAAATCAGGCAAAAGTTGGCGGTATTAAGGCATTGTGTCGAAAGTTGGAAACTGAGGGCGCTGCAGCCAAATAGAACCATCTCTTGTGTTGTAGTTTCACATATCAGGCACTGCAAGGCTGCTCTGTTTAATATGGATGCAGCTTAGGAGCAGGTAATTTTACAGCTGCTGCAGGTTTTCTGTTGACCTTTTTGTGATTTAAAGTCATTGAAGACTCGCCCCAAACCGCGTGCGGCCATCTGAAAAAGTTAACTCTCTGTTGCTTGCAAGTGACCTTTTGTCGCTTCAAAATGCAGACAGTAATGAAACGTGATACCTTGTTATCTTTCGCTGGACCTGAGATGTCCATCGCTGTATTGTTTGTACACTGTGCTGTGGGTATTGACCGCAGCTGTATGTACTGACCATACACTAGTGTCTAATTACCAATGGTAGCAAGCTGTGTGTGTGTATTTTCTGGGATCGATGGTAGTGTCTAACACTTCTGTCACACCTCATTCGAAACTAGGTCAGATTAACAGCATTAGACGTTTCTTTTTGCGCGAGTCTTCACACCCTTTAAGTAACCAAACAAGTTGACATAATTCCTTTATAGATAAAAGTTTTGTCTAGGTAGATCAATCATGTTAATTCAAGAGCTTGTATTATGTTGAACCAGCTATTACTATTGCAGCTGCGCTGTTTTTATTTTTTTGTTAGTTTTATAGCCATTTTCATGCTATTTTTATCAGTATATCTCTACTAACTTTAAATCTTATTCAATATTTAATCTATTCAATATCTCAATATATAATATTATTGTTATTTTTAGGCGTGTTTTCTATGATTACCTCATTATTATTACCTATTATTATTAGCTATTATTACCTTTAGGCTATTATTATCATCTAACACCGTATATTATTCGCGTTTATCGGTAAAATTTGGCAAATTTTAAATGGACTGTTTTTTGGTTTTGATACCTTACCGGATCAGGCATAAGGAATCGATGTGCTGGTGATATCATGTGTGTTTGAGACTCTTCTTGTCAACACAATTCCTCACAAAGTATTTGCTGGCAGAAGTTGATACCTGGCATGTGGATTTATCTTATTGAGGAGGATGAAAGGTGTTCTGGTCTTTTTGCGAAGATAAAAAAATAATTTGAGGTCAAATTGTAATAAAAAAAGATCAATTCTGCTCGCATCGAAATATGTTATCGTGTAACAAAAATTTGCAGTAAATTGATAAATCTTGTTAACAAAAACAAGAGCTTAAAAGATCTTACCATTTTGACGTGTTCATGATAAATGACAGCAAATAAGGTCTCACAAACAAGGACTAAATCAAGTAAAAGTTGTGAATTTCCATTTAACTTGAACCAAACAGAAAAAAAAAGACATTGATTGTATTTTTTCAAATTAAAAAACCTGAAAATGTATTCAAATGCTATAGCAGGATATAAAATGGTACAAAATTCTAGTGTACAAACATACAAAATGTGTTAAAATAGGAAAAAATAAAATATAAAAATGAGACAAACTCCTTCCATTAAATGGCAGTGTAAATTGAAAGATGTTTAAAAAAAGAGAAAAATACAAAATGCAGCAAACGGATTGAACGATATCCCTGAACTAGTAAGTACATTAATTGGCTAGGATAAACATTAATTGGCATTAATTGGCTAGGATAAACATTGGAAAACAAATCACTAAAATGTAAAAAAAAAATATTGAAAGAGGCTGACTATCACTACATGTGTAACCACTTATTGAAATTGGTCAAAATTAACAAGTTGCCATGCACATGTTTGTAACTTATGCTCAACTGTAATTTCTAAGTTTTACCAATAAAATGTTCTTGAAGAAATTGCCTTTGTACGCATGACATTCTCTGACCATAATGCAGCTTCATATTGTGGCTATAGTCCATTCCGGTTTATTTCAAATAAATTTTTAAAAAATTAAAAAATGAGTTATGGTTAATTTTGGTCCATTTCCAAACTACTGTAGCAAACTCTTTTCAGCCTTTTTATTTTTATTTTGCGCCATCAGTCTTGGGAAGAACACCAAATATTTTCTTCAGACATCTTGGAGCTTCACTTCAAACATTTTGGAGCTCATAGAATAGTGGGACTAATATTCCTACTGTGAAATATTTCCTCTTGAGATGCATAGCTATGACACTAAGCTATATATTTACAGACTGAACCCTCTTGGCAGGCAGAAAACTCTCCCCTCCTCTCTCCCCCCCCCTCTTCCCCCCTGCCCGAGTGGTTCAGCAAACTTTCAGAAATTGAAAGAACCAGACAGTAAACCCAGCAAAAGTTAAATCTTGAGTTGGTGCTATAGTTGGTTCATTCCTGTTGAATAAACAAAATGAGTAAATATTAACTTTTATTTTAAAAAACAATTTTTGAGCTATATTATAGAACTGAGCTAAGTAATGATAAAACAATACAGAGAGCAGAATCCATAGCATCAACTTCTAAATGAAATGAAAGCTTTTAAAATGAAACTTTTCTAAATGAAATGGAAATACAAGTGGGTGATTAAGTACAGATCCTGTTAAACAGAACATTTAATGGAACAGGAGAATAGAATAAATCTAGCACCTAAAAACAAAAGATTTTGTTAAGCTGGGGTTTGCTCATTTATAGTGAATTACTTAAAAAAACACCTTACTGAATAAACGAAATTGAAAAAAACGTAGTACGTAGTGGCAGATCCAAGATTTCTCAGAAAAGGGGGGGCTCAGGAGGAGACAAATTTTGGGAGATACCGAATTCACTCTCCAATTTGGGGGTGATGCGTAACAAAACATCCGTAACAAGTAGGAAATGCTGCCAGCGGGCAAAAAATTATCAATTTTTTCCCTCAACGAACCTTGTTTTGAGTAAAATATTATTTTTTCAGCACCAAGATATTTCATAAGAGGGAACAAAGCCACCATCCCTTGCATATGGGGGAGGCACAAGGAAAGAAAAATCTTCAACGGGTCAAAAATAAAAAAGTCCTTAGCAACCAGAAATGGAGGTTAAAAAAACCATTTGGTCTTACCTGACTGAGCTGGATCACTTTTCTCTGAGAAGCCACTGTCTGAGGATGCATCCTCTTCTTTCTCCACATCTACCTTCTTAGGGGAACCCTCCTCAGCATCTCCCCAGGGCGGGGGAGCCTGGTCCGGACAACGCTTCAGGGCAAACTTGAATACCCCGAACCCGGAAAGACCAGTAGTAAACCAGTGACGCTCAACTGTGTACAGTCCTGTAAAGAAATAAAACAGAAAAAACGGCTACAAGACCAAAACCTTTCATAATTTACCCTTTCAAAGTTGGCATCTCACAACGTTAACAGAAAGCAAACTTATGCCAAGCATTTTATGAACTTTTAGTGAGTATTTACACCCAATTGTGACAATTTTTTTTGCTCTACTGTAGTGTCATGTCCCGCTTCAGAGCACTCCTACGAGCAGTATGAATATCATGTTTCTATCAGATCAAGGTTAGAAACTGTTTGTACTGTCAATACCAGTGCTTTGAGAGCATGATATTGGAGTACAGTTTAGCATTGTGAAATTGTCACATCTGGCTGATATTTATCCAGTAGACCAAAAACAATCACATTTATAGATTTAAAAAAAACTGTGATGAAAAAATTTGACATAATGAGAATAAATGATCTGGTAGAATAGCCAAATACTATGCATATGCATTGCCAAATACTATGCATATGCATCTAGCCAAATACTATGCATATGCATAGCCAAATACTATGCATATGCAAAGCCAAATACTATGCTGGATCAACACAACCACAAAGATGTATCTCTATCTGTTTTTGTACACAGAATTTTCACGACCTCAAAAACTTCTACGCAACTACGCAGTCATTAAACAGTATACTTCAGAATAAGAAACACCTGATAAACGTAACTATGAGTTTGATTGATGTTGACCTACCATCGTATCTGTACCCTTCATCAGGTGCGTAGGGACTGTCCAGCTTAAAACCCCTGATGACACGAACGGGTCGTCCAGACTCTGAGCTGCGACTCAAGGCAAGATTTCCTGTAAGATAAAGTGGACATCAGAGGACCTTGGTTAGAGGGCCTTGGTTAGAGACCCTAACCAGGTCTCTAACCTGAGAGGTCTGAGACCGGAGACCTCAGGTCTCCAACCTGGTTAGAGGGGTTTGACGAGGGGCTTGAACTAGGTTACACTAAGATTACTAGACATCCCTGATTTCCTGGGGCAGTCCTATGTATCATCCCCAGATCCTTAAAAGTGTTCCCAGAACTATCCTGAAAATTATTGTAAATAGATCGTCAATAATTTGAATTTTCACCAGCTTGAACTTGAGCTGTGATTGCTTACAGTTAGTAACAAAAATTGTCCACCTCTCACAGATTGAGGCAAACCAGGTCATCAAATAATTACAAAGCCTGTGGTTCTCATCCAAACAATCTTTGGGTGAACAAGGCGACATCCAGTTACCTTCAATCGTATGGATGCTACCCCTGATGTCAACACGAGGGACTCACCCTAAACCTGATGTCAACATGAGGGCTCACCCTCACAATATCATGTCCTGGATTGCCAGACAAAAATATGACCTCAGATTACACACTAATCAAATGAAAAGAAATTATTCATTTGGAATAGTAATCTCAAAGAAGCGACCATTTAAGAAGTATGCTACAGGTCTATCTCTCCATCCCCCTACCCCCTACCCCCACCCCCTTCCCCATCCCCCAACACTCACAAACATACGGACGCTAACAACATACACCTTAGTCCAGTCTTTGCAACTAATTGTTCTACAGCAATCTGGATGATCATTGAATGTATAGGTATTTATGCAACAACTAGCTTCAAACAGACAGTTGCATATGCCAATTTGATTGGACGACAGCTTCAAGCAGTTGCTTAGGGGAGGTCTTGGTTTGTGGCCGAAAAATGGCTTATATCCAAGAGATACCAGGCTTCCAGTTATGCAGGAGACCATCTTTCCCAACACCACACCCCCCACCCCACACCACTCCTTTCTCTCCTTTCTTTAAGTTTGATCTAATCTTGCTATCTTCTCCTACTACAATACTACTTACCTTTGGTCAGAGCTTGGTCTTTACTCTGAGGAGCTGTCCCACCCCTCTCTCTCTCTCCCTTCTTTAAGTTTGATCTGATCTTGCGATCTTCTCCTACTACAATGCTACTTACCTCTGGTCAGAGCTTGGTCTTTACTCTGAGGAGCAGTCCCACCCCTCTCTCTCTCCCTTCTTTAAGTTTGATCTGATCTTGCGATCTTCTCCTACTACAATGCTACTTACCTCTGGTCAGAGCTTGGTCTTTACTCTGAGGAGCCGTCCGTAGATTTTTGGGTTTCATCTTGGTTCCTTTGAGGTCTCTTCCTCCTATTGTTAGCAAAAATAAAACAATGTAACATTTTAGAGTAACTGACAGGACAGCCCAGCAAACACAAAAACGTTTTTAAAATGTTATTAAAACGTTTCGTCTTTTGTTTTGATAACCTTATTTGTGGTGTAATAAATATGTCACAAAAACGTTTTCAGTCTATTATTTCAAAACATTAATATAACATTAATATAACATTAATATCTCTTAAAAACATTATGCCGACGTTTTTATAACACCACATTTAACGTTATTAAAGCATATTTTAGAGGCTCTTTTAAAAATGTTATTATAACGTTTTGTGTTTGCTGGGAGGGCACGACACTAATTTGGCAGGTTATCGATTACTGATACCCAAGTAAACACACAATGACATTATATTGATTATTGAAGTTACCAAGTTACCTTCTCCGGTATAGGTGAAGTATTCTCCAAAGTCTAAATCATCCTCATAGCCTCCAGAGAGTGCAAGAGAGTAGCAGCCCTCGTCGTTACCATGGATACCAGCAACGGTAGGACGATGGACGCCATCTGCCGAACAATATATGCGCATATCCCATGTAGTTCCAACTTCGATCCCTGTAATAAATGAGACGGTTAGTAGGTTACACAAAACTGAACTGCCAAGTTTACGGGAAGCTGGAAAACCCAACATGACTAAGATCGGAGGTTCCTGTATCCAGGACCATTTAACAGTCAACACAAAATCAATGGAACTGAAGAACAGTGAATACATAATAACAGTAACTACAGGAAAACCCAACATGACTAAGATCGGAAGTTCCTGTATCCAGGACCATTTAACAGTCAACACAAAATCAATGGAACTCAAGAACAGTGAATACATAATAACAGTAAATACAGGAAAACCTAACATGACTAAGATCGGAGGTTCCTGTATCCAGGACCATTTAACAGTCAACACAAAATCAATGGAACTCAAGAACAGTGAATACATAATAACAGTAAATACAGGAAAACCTAACATGACTAAGATCGGAGGTTCCTGTATCCAGGACCATTTAACCAAACAGTTGACACAAAATCAATGGAACTGAAGAACAGTTAATACATAATAACAGTAAATAAAAAAAGATTATTACCATCGACGGCTCCAAAGAAATTCTCTCTCGGTACCTTCTTTGGAGTTGGTCTGTAATCTTCATCAGGTAGTGTTTCCTCCCCATCTGGTAGTGAGCCCTCTATGGCAACCTAAAAAACAATGATGCCCAAACATGGCACTTATTTCCCCGCAATTTTTCAGGCTACCTAGATTACTACTGCTGAAATCTTGTTTATTAATACTTTCTTTGTTTACACAAACATATTCAGTGACGTTGTAACTCAATCTGTAACATTACCTTTTGTACAATAGTTATGATACTTATTAGTAAGCCTAATTAAGCCTATACCATAATTTGGAATATTTACTTGTTTAATTTGCATAGAATTAAAGGTATTGTGGGATACTTCCCAATGGTCAAATAACTTAAACGTCTTACATGTCAATCTCTATGTATGTTATTCTTGTCTGTTGGTTTACATGCTACGGTTAAACCATCGAACGAACTGACATATGTCATGAACCATGGACCAATTCTATATTACCATTTTTATTTGTGTTTTATTCAACAAATTGAGGGCTCCTCTGGAAAGCAGTGCTTCTGCACTGAGAAGGACTACCCTCATTAAAGATGACAATTACAATAAAAATAAATAAATAAATCAAAAAACAACAATGTAGAAGTAAACAGATTTGTAAATATCTAAAGTTTTCAATCATTTGATATGTTTGACATTGAAAATTGGATGATTCGTCCATGCTTGGAGTATCTTCTTGACACATTGTTTTAACTACATTTCTTCACTAACTTTCCCCACCCTTCATCACATTCCTCTAACCCTAACCCCCACCCGTCCTCTCTATCAATTGTTAGTTTATTCATGTCAGGAAGGTCGTTTTCCGGATTTTGTTAACACAAACTGTGAGCACCCTGACACAAATCATTGTAATGTATTTAGATAGGCATGCATTCATAGACACCCCTCCCATTACCCCTCTCTCCCTAACCCTACCATCTCTGGCTGGTCCTATTTCTTAATATTTACGTTGGCGTCATTAGTGAACATGCATGTCAAATACCGGCATTAATTAAGTTACAAACCTGTCCTTTAAGCCTTCTAGACCTACGACGTCCGCTTTCAAAGTTACTTCCGGCTTCAACAGCACCCTCTTTTGGAATGTTACTTTCTGAATTCGATGGAAGCTTTGGGGTTTCACGCTTTCTCTTCACAGCCTTCTTGATGACTTTCTTCCTGGGTGGTGCCACAAACTGCATAAATTAAAAAGGTGGTTAGCAATCAGTTTACTTTCAGGTGACATTTCCGTCCAACAGATGGATAAGTAAACACTAACATGAATTAGCCTACCATTAAAATTAGGCCTACAAGCAAATAGTTGGTGTTCAAGTAGTTAGACATTAGAAATGCTTGCAAAATTTTTATCACTTTTATCAGCCAACGTTCTGAACCGAACAGCTACATAGACATGATCGAGTCACATAATGGAGAAGAGGGGCTAGGCTTAAGTTAATGTTAGGCCTTGTGGAAGGATAGGCGTTGCTGACACCTACTTTTTCACACGTCCCCGACACCTAATTTTTCAAACTTGTGACACTGTTTAGGAGACACATCATTGGACAAAAGTAAAGGTAGTAGTCCTATGAGTGACTTACAATCTAAAAGGCTACAGCTTAGACTAAGTTAGACACTAGACTACCCTAAATGAAACATACATAGGCTATAGGCCTAACTTAAACTTAACTTTAAAGGATTAATTTTTGGCAAAACAAAATAGGTTAGACCTTCGTAAGTTCTAGGCTACACCAGTCAAATGTTACCCTAGATCTTACGAATTAGGCTAAATGAAGTTAAACCCTACTAACTTAGTACTACTGCTTACTAGCCTACTACTAGTTATACCTACTTACTATGCCTGTATAGGTCGAACTTACACTTTTGAAGAGCCCAAGCTCGGTCAAAACCCGTCGGTTTTCTTCTATGTTCTTGAGCCTCTGTTTTTCGTATGATGATAATTCGGCAGGCATTTTGTACACAGAAATTAAGGTACTACTTGACTAAACTAGCAGTAGACTTTGTAGCAGTATAAATGTGCAGAGACCTTATCGTGAGTCAGTCATGAATTTCTGTGCAGTCAGTACTAATTGTGTTGGATGGGATCTGACCTAGGCCTAGGATTTAAAGCCCAGTTAGCTATACAGAGCATACGAAATAAGCATGTCAAAGCGTACATGTGCTGTTTTCGCGGGAACGTAACTTCACAAATACGCATGCACAGAGGTAATCCAGGGGCTGAATCTACGGGAGTACATTAGAGCCATTCACATTTATTCATCAAGTAAAAACTATTTATAACAATAAT
>JAIPMN010006733.1:0-23290 GCA_020650975.1 Apostichopus californicus
AAATGGACGGCTGCTGTATTTGAGCGGCGATCTCTAAGTGGACGGTTTCTGAGCGAACGACCATTTCTGAGTGGACGGCGCCTCATGTTGACCCTTTCCGCGTTCCATACCCACCCCACCAAACGATCCACCTTTGAAATCATGTGCACGGCATGTACTATATTGAAGTGACTTCTAAATCCCTGTTTGTCTCAAGTAAAGGTTATTCCCACACCACTCATCACCAACTGCTAACACTTTTAGCATTTTCCTCAAAATATTTTATTATCGAAATTTGATTAACCAGTAGGCTAATCATCATTTTGTCCTTCACAACAAAGATGACGAAGGAATTCATCAAGTTATTGTCATCTAATATAGCCATTTTACATGGCAATGATATGGTCACCTGACTTAAACAAATTGGCATAAACGACCGTAATGTAAACTCTGTGGTCGCGGAGAACTTCGTAAGTCAGAAATTCACGAAAAGTAAAATATTGCGGCAGCCGTTTATTTTGTATTCTGGTCAGAATGAAAATGACCACATAAGTGGAGCTTATTGAAATTGCCTGAGGGTTGTGAAATATTGATAAGATATTTTACCAAGGAAAGTGAAAGTTTCGTTGGCTTGGCTACCACGGACGCTATTGCATTCCTGACAATCTTGCTGGTCCGTGCACTCCGTCTATTACAGTAATAGCACACTAGTGTTAGGCTACTGCCACACTACATCGGAAAAGTAACTTCGCCAGGCTACCTGTGTTAGCGTAGCCTAACGTTAGTATTTGAGATGACTGAAATTTAAATATTGGTATTGCCTAATTATAACTGTTTCGTCGGCTGAATAACTTGACGTTTGCGTGTAAAGTATCATTGTTTAGAGGGTACGTCAGTGCCTAGCTATGTGCTAACTGTGCAAATGAGGTGACACATTTCTTTCCAAATCCAAGACCTGATGCAAGTGGGACACAAAAATTTACTTCAAGAGAGAAGAACAAACCAACACCATGGAAATCTGGCCAATGCACACCACTTTAATCCTCATCATTTGGCTTTTGCAAAGTTTCTCAGACTTGACTATAGTCTCAGGTAGTTATTATTTTTGATAAATTTATTGCAGGATTGCTAGTGACACTACAAAAGTTTTGTCAACATATGACCCCAGCCCTCTCTCGATCATCCCTTATATTTTTTTTTAAGTTGAAATATATGTTGTAGAATTAATTAGCACTTGCCATGAAACAGCTAGGACACTTCTTAGCATGTCAGCCTAATTGGTAGCCCAGTAATCCTTTCAGTTCCAAGATGAAAGGGGGATGACCTAATAAATATTCTCCTTCAACATACCTATATTCAAATGAATGCATAATTTGTCTTCTTGGGGTTAGTATTCATCCGGATTACCGCACTTTCCCTCTTACGTGGACATCCAGGGGGATTTACGAAGTGTAAGAAATCTTCTCGAGTTGCAAGTAGTGCCCTTCCCCAGGTAATCCCTCCCCAGGTCACACCATCTTGTCTTCCTTCAGAAGTAATCCTATTCCTTCTTTTTTGTGTTTCTTATAAATAAGCATTCTTATATTTATAAATATTATACATGATCCTCTGTTCTTGGGAAAAATTTGAAAGTCCAGGCAGAAATTTGTTTTTTTTTTCAAATAAATGTTAGCAATCTTAATAAGTAACATGTTGAAATTTGCAGGCAGTTGTAAAAATCCTAATTGAAAACAGTTCTATAGTTTCCAAAGGGATTTTTCTTTTGCGGGTTGTGTTTCTAAAGGTTTGATTCTTTCTTCATAAGAAGACTGTAAATACAATTTTGTACCAGGAACCAACATATACAGTACTACTTATGCCTGTACATGTCAGACTTGTCAGTTGACTAAGTTTCAGTACTTTTGGCTGACTTATGGATGACTTTACAGTAGGTACAAAACTAATTTTGATTTGTTGTAGTCTTGAACACATTTCTAAAACACTATTATCAGTCCAGGTTATAAGATTTATTTTACCATCTCATATTTTTTAATAGAAATGACCAATTTAATCATCTGAGGATCATCAATTATAGTGACTCTGAATGGACTACTGTACATATGTTCTAACACACAGACCATTAGATCAGGACCTCTCAGATGCAGCATAAAACTTGATAGAAATATATAAGAAATAACAGTTTACAATGTATTACAAATTGGTCCAGGACAAGTATTGTTGTGTTGATTGCCACTCAAAGGTGACCTGTTGTTTTAGATGAAGTTAAAAGGACATGTTGTGATCTAGTTCTAATTTAATAAACAAACAAAAAATGGATTAACATTAGCATTATGCACTGCACTGAGGAGCTGCTGTTATCATTAGTATAAATTTCATTAAAAGAGCATTCCAGAGGTTAAACATATATTTAAAGGTGAAGATCTTGAGATCTTAAATAGATCTTTAGATCATTCAGCCTCTGTAGAATATCCTGCTAGGATCGAAATGTCAGACCCACTTACTTTTACACATAGATATAGGAACATTATAAATAAAACAGCCCACAAACTACTGTAGAGTTACTGCTCAGTATATGACAACCACTATGGTTTCCAACAAAATGTTTATTTTTCTTCCAACACTAGATTCTATTCTCCAAAAAGTGCATGATATATATGTATGCTAAATGTGTGGTGAGGAGTAGGAATTACAAGCACTAATGTTTCTCTTTTCTTATTCTATGATCTATCAATCTGCTTAAATCTTGCCTCATGTCATTGATCGTTTTTAATATGGACATGGGTGTAACCCTCAGTGGGTGTGGTCTGCTTACATTGACATTGATATTTTCACACAATGTAGTACTCTACTATGCAGTCTCCTTCATGACTCATTGTCAGTGTACAGTTTGCTCTTTCTATTCTTTGAATTGGCTGAGAGCAAAGAAAAAAAAATCATTAATTTCTGTGTTTAGCTGATCAAACAGTATGCAGGAAGATCTTCACCTGGTGGAACTCTATTTGGATGTATTGAATATTGATGGATGGTAAAGAACGTAGCATAACATGTGTGTAAACATTGTACTATGTGTTAATACAGGCTAACTGATCATCTATTGGAGGTAACAGTAATGGCATTGTTATTGTACATAATTAAGTTGCATGTGAAGCGAACCGCGGATAGCGGGGGAAATTACCAGATTTAGGGTCCTTCGCTTCGAACTCACAAGTTATAAATGAGGATGCAAGAGTGTTCTTGCGTTGAAACCACGGCTGACAATTTATTACCCAACTCTAAATGAAAATATATGTATATGAATAAATCATGATACATGATAATTTATAAATGGCTTAATGAATTAACTATCTCGGGGAAAACCTATACTCAATACTATGTAATATTAATACAACATGAATACAATTAAAGAATGAATACCCGCAATACTGTACAAAATGTATAATGAACATAATGAAATAATCTGCACTTCGAAATAATACAATAAGTTTGTCAACAGGCGAGGACTTTTACCACCTCAATAATAGCCAGGGCAACCCATGCCAGCTGCAACCATTACAGGAATTTCCACCATACTGTTCCTAGACAGTAGGAATTTTCACCCCCTGAACTCACAAACTCTCAAGAGTCTTGTCGCTCTATACTGTAGCTATCCAAAATGCCTGGCTAAGATTCAAGACAATCTCTGAGACATAACTTTAAACAACTGTAACAAATGATGTTCAAAATATAAAATCAGTATACTCTTTAAACAGGGAGTAGTACAATACTCAACAGGTATAATAATCAACTGCGTAATAATAATAATAATAATAACTGTCAATACAACGAACCAGGATGACAAACATCGTTAACGTTCTGTAAAACCCAAGTAAGTTGTAACCTAACACTTACAGTAACACTACAGTATAATAGTACGCAATAGCACCCACGTGCTTAACGATAAACAAGACACGCTATGAACCCGTAGGACGAAGGTCCAAAAACATAACCTAACATATGTACTTTGTACAGTAAGCACAGCCTAGCCAAAGGGCAACACTTAAAACTACAATTCAATTAAATAACAATAGGGTACGTACAGCATTTATAAACAATACTGAACACTTAATCTCTTACTAAACTGAGGTCAGCTCGCTCGCGGAAAAGAAGACTTCTCTGCGCTCGCGGCGCGTAAGATCGCGGACATCAAGAACTTCATAAGGTGCGGTGGTCACTCTCTCGCCAGCTCGTTGCATGTTGGTAGAACCGCCATCTTGAAAAACCAGTGGCTTCTCTTAGAAGGGGGACATCTCCTCACTTACCACCAGACAGTCCAGATATGGGTAACTCTGGGCAATTTATGACCCGAGAGCAATAAAATTAACAAAATACTAAGGGGTTTACGAGGCGAACCCCGGAGCTCTGCAGAGACGCAGCTAGCCATGATCACAACGTGAACAGAACTGACAAACACACGTGCAAAGCTATGTGCACAACTTCGCTATTACGTAACACATAAATATTCATAGGGTGCAGACCACAAAATTTGACTTCACTACACATGCATTGTAGCATCACTTATATATTATATTATATTATTATAGGTTGAAGAAGCTGCTCCATATTGTTGTACCTCCATGGTCTCATGTCATAGCCATGAAATACTGTAATCACACAGAGAAACTGCATTACCCACAGACATAGGTGTAGGAGCCCAATTTGATTTTGGGGGTGGGGGGGGGGGGCTGTAGAGACTTGTCCGAAAA
Source organism: Apostichopus californicus (assembly GCA_020650975.1). Lineage (NCBI taxonomy): Eukaryota > Metazoa > Echinodermata > Holothuroidea > Aspidochirotida > Stichopodidae > Apostichopus > Apostichopus californicus. Next base: position 4,722 of record JAIPMN010006733.1, read on the forward strand.
ATATAACCAAAATTTTTCGCTAGCTCCGTGCCCCTTCAACATGTTAATGTAGGCCTACATATCATATAGTGATACATCTGTTATTACATCGCATGCCAATTACATACAATCATTTGCCGAGTTATTACCATTTTGGGGGAAGTTGTTACAATAATAACGATTGATAATAATAATATAAGTTTAACCAATGAAAAACACATTCCAATTTATTTTTTTCAGTAGGTGCCCGAAAAATTCTCAGCATTTTGCCCGAATTTTCACAAAAATATTTGATTGGGGGGCTGGAGCAACCAGCCCCCCCCCCCCACCTCCCACGCATATATGCAGGCCACAGATCTGTTTAATAAAGGGATTTGGGTGGTTTGCAGCTATTTCACCATTTCTAAGTTTGAATTATTTACCACATAGTCTAGACATAGACATTTTGTGTACCATGGTCCACCATGTCAATGTAATGTTTTTATATTTACATTGGCCCTACATGTAATGTACTGTGGACAAGATATTGTACTTATATACAGTATTTGGACAATTTGTTAAAAGATTATACTGAATTGGATTGAATATCGTCTTCATACCCTTTGTAGCACTGAACTGAAATTTGATGGATTTAGTAAAGTCTGTGAGTTGCATGCATTGGGGAATACCATAGGGCAGCACAATAACACAGTGTGGTTAAATAGAATTTTTTCGAATATGTTCCTAGCTGGACGCTCACTATTCCCACTGTAAGCAACCTTAATCAACTCCACCGTCCTGACCTAGTTTTCAATCGTCATGAAGACCCATGGACGTACTGTACAACTGACTCGCACAACACTAATGGACTGACTAGGGCACACAAATGACTGTTCGCTGTTAACGATAGGGCTGTGATTGGTAACATTTATGAAAACTGTACAATGTCAGTAGTATTCAAACAATCGCACACAGATGATGGTCAGTTGGGAAAATAACATGTTTAGCTTTCCCAACTGAAGCCGATTTGACTTAGAAACTTGATCAGTCATAGTTTTAAGCACACTCTCATTGCCAGACTATCCACTATTTTCCATGTAACGATAGTTTTGAATCGACCATGGATTGTGTCGTGTTAGGTCTGCTTGTATTAACAAAAATATATTAAGAAACTTCTAAACCAATAAGCAGATGGAATTCAAAACTCAGTGGGTATATATTATCTGGGCAAGGGATGTATTTTGAAATATACTTATTGCACCATACGACAAAGATGCATAGAGACAAAAACCTGTTCTTTGGGCTGTTAATACTGTACATGCCAATATAATTCAAAGCGTCCTAACCATGATGATATGGGTGAGTCTATGCCGGATGTTGTAGCATCATACTGTCAAAGGTCATTAACAATTACCAAGTTTGAGATGAGATCTACATCTTCACAGATTGCTGGTGACTTCCCTTGTTTACAAACTTTTGAAGTTTCTTCCTAATTGCTTAATGTAACTGATTATGTGCCTTAGGTCGCAGCGGATACAATGCATAATACAGCTTAAATTATGCGATAAGAGAGAGAAGAAACTGTCAGATACAAACTGGCAGCCTCTGTACATATGGTATGTTAAAAATAAAAGCCAAAGGTCAATCTAGACATTGTAACCTTTGGGTACTGACCTGCCCTGGTGACTTTTCACCTCCATTCAACCTTCATTACCTCATTCTCATTCTACCACCCCAAGTCTCATTCTACCCCCTCCCCCCCCCCAAAGTGTCTAGTTTGTACCCTATTAAGAGCTGTCACGATGTTTGTGCATCCTTGACCATCGTTAACTACTTTCCGAATTTTGCGGCTTGTAGTACCTTTTGGAGACCTTGTTGATGGTTGTATTTCTGTAGTTTTCAAGAAGACACAAGCTCTTTAAACTGTTTTTATTGCAGCAGTGACTTGATTACAAACTTGTGTAACAGCAAGATGATAAATACTGTCTGTAATATTAACTCCCATTCGTCCACTTTGTAATACCTAACTTTATCTAAAATTGTTATTTTCAGGACAAATCTGTAGCTCTTCATTGACCAATCAGATTGCATGTGGCAATGGTGAATGCATCTACGTTGGTTTTGTCTGTGATAGTTTTCCCGATTGTTCAGATGGCTCAGATGAATCAGAAGCATCTTGCTCGAATGGAGGTAAGTTATTTGGTATGCAGTTATAAATGACCTTACTTTATACTGAAGGAATTGATTCCAATGGCTGACAATTTTACACTTAAAGGGAAGGTCAATATATTCCACATGTAATGCCAATTTCTACAGGGGTTGTCTAGATAATGGTATGAAATTTGCCAACTAACAGTATTGTTTAAAAGACTTGTCCAAGGGAGGATAAATTTATTTGCAGAAAAATGACTCAAAACCATGCCATCCATGTCTTAATACCCTTAAAGGCATTGAAGACTCTCCTGAAACTGCGTGCCGCCATCTTTAAAATGTTAACTTTCCATTGCTTGCAAGTGAAGATTTCTTCTTGTCGCTATAAAATGCAGACAGTAATGAAACGTGATACCTTGTTATCTTTTATCTGGACCTGAGATGTCCAACGCTGCTATGTACACTGTGTTGTGGGTATCGACCGTAGCTGCATGTATTGACTGTACACTAGTGTCTAATTACCGACAGTAGCAAGCTGTGTGTATATTTTCTGGGATTGATGGTGGTGTCTAACACTTCTGTTACACCTCATTCGAAACTAGGTTAGATTACTGGCATGAGGCATTTCTTTGTGCGCGAGTCTTCAATGCCTTTAAGGAGTGGAACAACAAACTTTGCTATTCAGACTTCTTCATGAGAAAGAGCTGGTACTAAAAAACGAAACGTCACCCCAAGATAGAACTTGGATGCAGAATTGTGCATGCAACTTTCCTAAACTGAAATGCTCATTCACCCACGTTCTCCCTACACGAGGAAGGAAATTGTGCATGTTTCTTGAGGTTCAAATAATGCCTCAAGATCAAGTTCCGACCATCACTATAAACCTGTACGCTTTATTTAAGATTGTTCAAGTGAACCAATTGTATTTGATGTGTCCTTGTTATCATCGAAGGTATCAAGTAGTTAGTACACATAACATTTCTGCATGTAACTTATTTTCAGTTTTTCTGGTTTGCTTCGATATGTTTATTATTCTTATTTTTCTTATTTTTTCTAGTATCAGCCTGTGACAGTCAACCATGTCTTAATGGAGGACAGTGTTCTTCAAATCCCAGAACCGCAGAAAGACTGGCTTATTATACCTGTACTTGCAGTGACCCTTATATAGGACTTCGGTGTGAAATCAACACCGTTCAATCAACGGTTAGACCTACAGTGATGGTAACGGCGGCAACAACAGTGACACCTACAATCCCTGTCACAACCACTCAGAGAAGGACAACCATTCCATTAACTGTTAGTCCCTGTGACAGTATGGACTGCCAAAATGGTGCCTCGTGCAGCATGGTATCAACAGGCCCACAGTGTACGTGTGCAGCAGGGTTTACAGGTAACGGTGGTTGAAAAGTAAATTAATGATTTGATAATTAGTATACAGTACTTGAGTGTTAAGGAAACTTGAGTGGAATCACCATTATTGATTGTAATAGCGTCTCCAATTTTGATCCCATCTTCAGTAATCTTTTCTGCACTGCCTAATATTTGCAGTACATGATTGATCGGGAGAACAAAGAAGCCAGCGAGTTGTACCCGATACCAACTGTTGTGACTAAATTTCTCGGGTGTTGTGTTCATCTCTACGAAAAAATGCAACTGTTTGTGACAACAATGCATAATGATATTTCAAAATATTTAACAGAAACCTCAAAGTAATACTTGCTTGACAAATGCACCATATTGAGTTCAAAGAAATACTTCAGAGCATTCTAACCGAACAGAGGAAGAGCATATGGTTTGTATATGGAATAACCACAAGGCAGCTATGTTTTTAAACCAGTATTTCTACTGGAAAACTATTTTGTCATCAGTAGGAGTAGGAGGAGTAAATAATTTACCAACACCAGTTATCAACCTACTAAGATATGATAACATTCTTCTCTTCTCTCTTGTTTTTGTTTACATTCTGACAGGACAATTTTGTGAGGTTAATAATGATGATTGTCTAAACAACAACTGTTTAAACTCAGCGATTTGCATCGACGGTATCAATTCGTTTATTTGTGCCTGTGCTACGGGATTCTTTGGACCTACGTGTGCCTTCGAGGTGAATGAATGTGCTTCGAATCCTTGCCGAGGAAGTTCTACCTGTGAAGATCTGATTGGCCAATTCCGATGTATCTGTGCTCCTGGGCTGACTGGGGCCATTTGCGAAGATGAAGTCGATGACTGTGCCAGCGAGCCTTGTCAAAATGGAGGTGAGATATTGACATCACTCCTTGCTCACATGTCCACTCACACCTGTGCACCCTCTTTCTATCAAATCTGGAGAATAATTGTAATCATTCAGCCCAGCTCTCTCCCACAGTGTCCAGACAGTTTTAGATCAAGGGTCGCCAACCTATGGGTTGCAATCTAAAGTTTGGGTTGCGAAGGATTTTCGATGGGTCCCGAGATCGATTCAGAAATCGCGGAGTAGATGAATTTATCCTCAGTCGAAGTATCAGTATAAGCTGGACATGGATTGCACTGTCTGCTCTTGAAACCAAGATTGATAAAGTTGTGGCACAAAAGCAGGGGCCACCATCACATTAGCAACCCATATTATAATTGCATTGTAATGCTATATGGAGGGGGAGGGGCGGGGAGGTTAGATGGCTTCGCAGCTGAACACCAATTTTACTTGCTGGGCCGTGGACTTGAAAATGTTGCAGACAGTTGCTGTAGACTACTGTGATCATTCTCCAATCAAGAGCATTCGATTTTGAATTAACAATCTATTCTTGAATTATCTGGTTCTAGGTGACCTTTCAACCAAGTAGCCTAAGAAGTTTTTATTTCCTACAGAACACTGCAATTCATTATTTCAACGATTTAGTTTATGATCTCATTTTTTTTTAAGTGACTTCATTTTCAAAGAAGAAGTAATCGTAAATTTCTCAATAGTATATATTGTTACAACAGATCGGTACTTACTGGGTCGACAACTTTTTTAAGGAGTTACCATGGTTTCCCTTATCTGTGGATATGTCGGTCACTTATGTAAATTGATCTTGTTATTCACTTCTACATCAGTTTACAGCTATTACTATACTGATCACAACCAGATGTTTCAAATAAAAACAACCAAATTTAACTCTTTCTTCTCTTATCAGGTCTGTGCAGAGACTTACTGGATGGATATCGCTGCGATTGCATCGAAGGCTTCACAGGCCTGAACTGTATGATTGATGGCAACCAATGCGACAGCAGTCCGTGCATGAATGGCGCCACCTGTCTAGACTTGGTCAAAGCCTATCAGTGCATATGTCCTCTCAATGTCATCGGTAGTACTTGTGAGAATGACCGCATCAACGAATGCGACAGTCAACCCTGCCAAAATGGAGGTGAGTTGTGCAGTGATAAATTAAAAAAATCAATTATTGAAAGCCTCATGATTTCACTACCATTTGAAACTTCTGCAGTTATGAAAGTAAATATTGAGAACAAAAAGTAACTTTTTGTAGGTTATGTTATTTTCAGATAATAGAGCAATGCTTAATTATATAAGGTATCTATAGATATTGGCTGAATTGTGGATTGGTTATTAAATGTTTGCTAAGTTTTACGTATGGGAGACTGTTATTTTAATTTCTAACATCACCTCGGGAAATATTTGAGGTACCCTCTCGCATGTGTGGCCCTTCACAAGGTTTGGCAGCAATGCTATCTACCAGTAACAACTTGGACCTTTTTAAAAAAATTTTTTTTATGAAAGTTAGTAAAATTGAAACTTTACCTTACAATTAGAACATCTTGCTATGTGGCATTTCAAAGACCATATAAAATTGGAAAATGATGGTTTTCTGTTAGGTTAGAATCCGACAGTGCTCCATACTTTGATCCAATCCAGAGATAAATCCAAATGTTGAAGATGCATCGGTGTTCAGAGTGGCTGAGAGAATAAATTGTACAGTCATTAAATCTAAAGCTGGCTCTGGTTAAACAACGTTTAAAATGTGCTGCAAACTAACAATTTGTATGCTTCTCATACGTAGCTATTACTCTATCCGATCAATCTCTTCTTATATTTCTGTCTTATTTTTCTTTCCTCCTCACCTTCCTACACATGTTTCTTTTTTTGCAGGTACTTGTGAAAACCTTGTCAATGAATATGCATGTATATGCCCACCTGATTGGTTTGGTACCAACTGTGACTCAGATGGGGACCAGTGTGCCTCCCAACCGTGCCAAAATGGCGGCACCTGTACTGACGGATTCAGGGAATACACTTGTGAATGCCCACCTGGATTTTCAGGTTTGTCTATAATCTTCACAAACAGCTGGTTGTGCTTGGATCGTAAAGTATTTTACCACAACTCAAAGTTGCTCGAGCATAAAGAATAATATCATTTTTTATGGCTTATTGTGATGCGGCATAAATGACGGAATTGAAATCCAGAGATTTGTTTTACTTCACAATACATTCATCTACAACAGATGTACCTATGTGAATAGCCTTGCTATTTGTATGTATTTATGTATGTATGTATTTTAGATCCTCCTGCAAGCAGGAACTCGCGAAGAAGCCTCATTGGCTTATCAAAGCCGCAAGCTGACCGAAGTCAGTCTCTTAGATTCATATTTAACGTCCATGATTATGAATTGTCAATTGTCAACAACTCTGTAACTGGACGACACACATTAATCTGGGAGTGACTCGAACCGGGGACATTATGATTGAAAGGCACCTGCGTTAACCACTGAGCTAACACTCCTATTTGGCATGTAGGATGGGAGCTTTTGTCAAGCTAATTACACACTTTTGGGCAAAGAAGACACACAGTAAAGTGTTTGCATGGAACATTGTATATGGAACTTAGAAATCAGTTGCAGAATGTCAGTTACGTGTACCAACCAGTTGCATTGAAGATCTATGAATTAAGTTAATTTTAAAGTTTTTGAAATTTAGGCTTTATTATAAATCAGATATTCTGAAGCCTCCACTCAATCAGAAACTGGAAATGAAATGATTCCTTCTGCTTGCGATAACTATATATCTAATGCCAAGAGCTTAGAAGTCTATTTTGATGATTGGATTTAGCTTCTGTACAATGGAATTCATCTCCTGACATTAATCAGTTTTTTTATAATGATCCATGGTTTGATTTTGATTCTCTTCACCTTTGTCTGTTACTTAACATATCTTGCCTGAAGTACCTTCGTTTCATACTGTAAGTAGAATTATTCTAACTTCAGATTGTGGTTCCGATCTCATATTGACCATTACATTTCCAAACCAAACCATTGTTTGCTTTCCTCGTCTGTCCAGGTACGAGATGTGAAGTGGATACCGATGAATGTGCTAGCTCCCCCTGCCACGAAGCAGCCACGTGTGTGGACATGGCGAATGGTTACATGTGTGCTTGCCCTACCGGTTACACCGGGCTGGACTGTTCACTGGAAATCGACGAGTGCAGCAGCGATCCATGCATGGTCGGAGCAACTTGTGTTGACGGCGTCGGTCGATTCTCATGTTCCTGTCCTCCGGGGTTTACCGGTGATATCTGTGAGATTGATGTCGATGAATGCGGCAGCAATCCCTGTGGCGATCAGTCCATCTGTGAGGACCAGGTTAATGGTTTCATCTGCCTCTGCTTTTCTGGTTTCACAGGGCTTCTCTGCCTGGACGAAGTTGATGAATGCGCCAGCGATCCTTGTTTGAACGCCGCCACATGCGGGGACCGAATTGACGGATACGTCTGTCAATGCCTCGTTGGATTTCGAGGGACTCATTGTGAAACAAACATCGATGACTGCGTCGATTCTCCGTGTGTTAACGGTAGATGTATGGACGCTATAGACGGTTACGTCTGCAACTGTTTTCCTGGATTCGTTGGAACCGACTGCGAAATAGAAACCGACGAATGTACCAGTAATGCCTGCCAGAACGGGGCTACCTGTCTGGATCAGATAGATGGATTTATTTGCTCATGTTTGCAAGGATTTGACGGAACCCTCTGCGAGATCGACATTAACGAATGCAGTGGTAACCCCTGTCTAAACTCTGGGACCTGTGTCGATAACATTAACAGTTACACTTGTATCTGTCCTCCCGGCTACGCAGGTCAAAACTGTGACACTGACATCAAGGAATGCGCTAGCTCTCCTTGCACGAATGGTGCGGTCTGCGTAGATCTGATTGGTCGATTCTCGTGTACCTGCCAGCCAGGGTTTGTTGGTTCGACATGCCAAATTAATGTAAATGAATGTGCCAGCTCACCTTGCCGAAACGGAGGCGTCTGCAACGATGTAGTGAACGGTTTCTCCTGTGTCTGTTCACCGGGATATGATGGATTGACTTGTGAGATAGAAGTAGATGAATGCACGAGTAATCCTTGCAAAAATGCGGCCATTTGTACCAATCTTGTAAATAGATACCTGTGCACTTGTGTACCTGGATTCTCTGGTGTAGACTGTGACATAGATATTAATGAGTGCAACAGCTCACCCTGTGAAAATAATGCCACCTGTATCGACCGCATCAACTCCTTCCAGTGCTTGTGTCCAGCAGGGTTTGAAGGAACCACTTGCTCTGGCGACATAGACGAGTGCATCAGCGGTCCGTGCGTAAACGGTGCCACCTGTGTGGATGGTGTCGATGGGTATAGCTGCAGTTGTGTGGACGGGTTTATCGGGGATACCTGCGAGTCCAACATCGACGAATGTGCCAGTCAGCCTTGTGAGAATAACGGAACGTGCACCGATGGCATTGATAGCTTCACATGTGCATGCGAGGAAGGATTTATTGGTTTCACATGTCTGGAGGAAGTCAATGAATGCAGCAGTGGTCCATGTTTAAATCAAGCCACTTGCATAGACCTGATAGCAAGGTATTCATGCACTTGCCCCTCAGGATTTGAAGGTCTCCAATGCGAGTCCGATGTGCTAGAATGCGAGAGTTCCCCATGTCGAAACGGGGCAACCTGTGTAGAATTAATCAATGGCTACAGATGCGACTGTCAACCTGGGTTTGAGGGCGTCACTTGTCAAGTTAACACCGACGAATGCTCCTCGGGTCCTTGCACCAACGGTGCAACGTGCAGGGACTTGGTCAACGGATACAGCTGTCTCTGCCAACCCGGTTTCCAAGGTGATAACTGTGTCGTAAACATCGACGAATGTGGTAACAACCCCTGTCAAAATGAAGCGACCTGCTTTGACAGGGTGAATGGTTACCTGTGTGTTTGCCCGCCTGGGTTCAATGGTAATGACTGTGAATCTGATATAAACGAGTGTGCGAGTACTCCTTGCCAGAACAGTGCTCAATGTTTGGATGCTATTAATAGTTTTTCTTGCAGCTGTTTCCCTGGATTCGTCGGCACACGATGCGAGGTGGATGTTGACGAATGTCAGAGTTCCCCCTGTCTGAATGGAGGAACTTGCGTCGATGTTGTGAATAGGTACCAGTGTCTCTGTCCGTCCGGGTATGCTGGGACACGCTGTGAAGAGAACGTCAACGAATGTGCCAGCGACCCCTGCACTGATTCTGCCGTTGCATGTGTAGACTCGATCAACGGCTTTACCTGTAACTGTAGCGCTGGCTTTGTAGGTTCTCTCTGCGAAACAGAAATTGACGAATGTAATAGTACGCCTTGTCGGAACGGTGCCACCTGCGTCGACCTGCGGGCAGGGTTTGAATGTCAGTGCCCAGCTGGGTTTGTGGGTGTCGTTTGTGACATAGAGATTGACGAATGTTCCAGCGCGCCGTGCAGCAACGGTGCCGCATGTACCGATCTCATTGACGGATATCTTTGCACTTGTCCTCCCGGTTATTTCGGTCGGACCTGCGACAACGAGGTCGACGAATGCGCAAGCTCTCCGTGCAGGTTTGGTTCAACCTGCGATGACCTTGTGAATGGCTTCGATTGCATCTGCAGCGAAGGCTTTCAAGGCGACACATGCACAGTAAATATTAATGATTGTGAGAGTGACCCCTGTCAAAATGGAGCGACCTGTGGAGACTTGGTAAACGGCTTCCAGTGCAGTTGTGCGTCCGGGTATCAAGGCCAATTTTGTGAGACCGAAGTTGATGAATGTTCGAGCTTGCCCTGCGCTAATGGCGGTTCGTGTAATAATCTTGTCAATGGCTTTACATGCGAGTGCAGTCCGGGCTTTGAGGGGACACTTTGCGAAATCAACACAGACGAATGTGCCAGTGCCCCATGTGAAAATGGTGGAGTGTGCATCGATTTGACCGACGGTCACATTTGTGAATGCGCAGATGGTTTTACGGGGGAAACTTGTGCCATAGATGTCAGCGAATGTTCCAGCAGCCCTTGTCTGAACGGTGCCCGATGTCGAGATCAGGTGAACGGTTACGTGTGCCTCTGTAGCGAAGGATACGACGGAACACTCTGTGGTACAGAGATTCTGGAGTGTGCCAGCGATCCGTGCCTTAATTCTGCCACTTGTCAGGAAGGTGTTGCTGGGTACGCCTGTATCTGTGACGTGGGCTTCGTAGGAATAAATTGCGAAACAAATATCAACGAATGTGATTCCGTGCCCTGTATAAACAATGGTACCTGCCAGGACTTGCAAGGAAGTTACGCTTGTCAGTGTCAACCAGGTTTCCAAGGGAACAACTGTGAAGATGATGTTGAGGAATGCCAGAGCTCCCCGTGCCAGAATGGTGCGACCTGTGTGGATGAAATTAATTCCTATTTTTGTCAATGCGCAGAGGGCTTCGGTGAGGTCAACTGTGAGGTCAACATTAATGAATGTTCCAGTGAACCATGCTTGAATGGCGGTCAGTGTGTTGACCTGGTCAACGAGTTCCTCTGTGTATGTGTTCCCGGGTTTACCAGCAGTTTGTGTGAGACGGACTTAGACGAATGTAGTTCCGGCCCTTGTCTGAACGGAGCTACCTGTACGGACAACTTCAATGGGTACGTTTGTGAATGCCCTGCGGGTATCAATGGGACTAATTGTGAAGCGGACATACTGGAGTGTGCCAGTGATCCATGTACTAATAACGCAGAGTGCCTGGAGGGAATTAACAGCTACCAGTGTCAGTGTGTTCTTGGGTATGCAGGTGAGCACAAAAATCTTATTTTTTGACAATTTTCTGGCAATTAAAATTATTTTGCCTTTGCCTCCAAATTGTGATAAAAGAATCCAAAATAAAGGTAAATTTCAGAGAGAAACCAACATTAGTTAAAGATTAAAAATTAATTGTTAAAGTAACTAACTTTTAAGGCTATTTTTCATGCTAAATTAAAGGGTTTTTTTTTTGTGTGTGTAGCAGTTGACTTCAGTTTGGTGATGAGAGTGGGTAATTTGTGGAAGTTGTTCCTGTTCATGCATTGCAAATGACATTTTATGCAAAGGCATCATCAGGTACCTCACAACGTTACGTTTAAGATCTGTCTTTATTCATTCTTTACACAGAGGAAGTGTTGTGATTGTTGTCAAGTATCGTACAGCCACTAGTATTGTACTAATATTGTCGATAGCTCAAAGATGTATAATCTTTCCATTCTTCAGCCGGAGACGCACGTCCGTGATTAAACATTTGATTAAACTCCCAATATAATTGGCGATGGAATTGTGTTAGCATTAGTATGCACCCTCCCGCCTTCCTCACTTCAGGGGTAAACATTTAGTTTGCGTTAATAACTGAATACTCAGTCATTATTTCTGTAGCATTTTAATTAATTTTTCTTCCTTTTCTTTGTAAACAAGGTGACAACTGTGGAACTGAAATTGACGAGTGCCTGAGCGATCCGTGTCAGAACAACGCCACCTGCACAGATCTGATTGGTCGATACCAGTGTGATTGTACACCGGGTTTCTTTGGAAGTCAGTGTGAAAGTGAAGCCATCGAGTGTGCGAGCAACCCCTGCGCTAATGGAGGCAGTTGTCTGGATCGTATAAATGGATACAGATGTCGGTGCCTGTCTGGATTTCAAGGTGGGTCATAAGGGAATGTTACTGGTTAAAGACCACGGAAAGTTAAATCAACTTTAAGCTCGTGTGTGATGTTAAAAGGTGATCTCTTGTAGCAACCACGAAAGCACGCATGTCAATAGACCAATCAAATGTCCAATTAAAAATTAAAAATTTTCCAAAAGCAGAGCTGTTTTCAGTTTTCGATGCAAAAAATAGTTTTGCGATAAAGAAGGCACACTAAATCGACTTCATGATGGAATAGTCGCATATTCTTAATTTATTATAACTGAAATGCGGGTATCCTAGCAAAATCTACCTTGGCTTCTTTCTCTTGGTTTTTCTCTCAAAAATATTTCTTAAACATTCCTTGTAACCCAAAGGTATACACTGCGAAACAAATATTGATGACTGTGTGGACAATGGCTGTGAGAACAACAGCACGTGCATAGATGGGATTACAACCTACACATGCGAGTGTGTTCCAGGATTTGTCGGGAGTCTGTGCGAGATAGACGTTGACGAATGCGCCAGTGGACCTTGTTTGAACGGTGGAACGTGCCAAGATCTCTTGGACGAATACACATGCAATTGCCAGCCAGGGTTCACGGGCCAGAGATGCGAGATTGATATTAATGAATGCGATAGCAGTCCGTGCCAGAATGGAGGTGAGATATAAACTAAGTTAAACTGAAATGAGTTTGGTCATTATTTTTTGTAGTTTTGGAATAATTTGGCGGTAGGTACGGGGCTAGCATAAATATTTAAATACTGTAGATGATACTGTCACTCGTTGCCATTAATTTTTTTTAAAATCTTTACTTTGAACTACTTTTATCCATTAAGAATAATTATTAAAGGGATTGATTGTTGCAATGCTTTCTTAACTCAGTTTAGTAAAGAAAATGTCCAAGCCATGTGACAGTACATCTGTGTGACTGTACAGTTCTTTTTTTGTTTTGAATATTGGAATATATTTGTTCAAGAAGTACATGTGCCTAACTTGTACTGTTTAACAATGTCTGAATTGCACTAAACATTTGCATAGAGACACACTGGGTGATTGACAAGTCCATGGTTCCAATCGTCGTTTTTCCGAACAAAAAAGTTGCTTTAGAAAACACAAGGTTAGGTGCATTAAAACAGTGAGCTTGCCTTGAAGCTTCGAAAATATATTTCCAAAGACCACTTCGTAGACAGTAGCAAATAAAATTGTATATACTACTAGTGATCAACTCATGGTCACAGTTATGATCTACAGTCATACATTTTTAGCCTGTTGAGTTATGCGGAACTAGATAGGACCGATATGATTTTGTGAAGTGGCTGGAGAGCTGTTGATGACCAAAATTGCAGTTGTCAAAAGAGCTAGAATTGACTGGTTTTGTGGCTCTGTCTTTTTAATAATTCTTGGACAAATTGAACTCATTTCAATAAAGTATCCTAGTGAGATGCTTTATTGCAAGTAGTCACAAAGTCCCTGGAGCTTTCTGGTTTGATTAAATTCTATTATTTTAGTGATTATTGTTTTTCTTTCAGGAGAATGTATTGATCTGATAAATGCATTTAGATGTGAGTGTGTGGTCGGTTTCTTTGGCCTGTTATGTCAGGAGGATGGTGACCAGTGCGCCAGCAATCCGTGTCTCTACAACGGTACCTGTGTAGATCTGGTGAAAGCTTATCGTTGTGAATGCCAGTCGGGACTCACTGGGGATAGCTGTCAGATCGACGTCATTGATGAATGCTCCAGTAATCCCTGTCGAAACGGAGGCAAGTAATCCCCTCTAAAGGTCATCATTATTGACCTCAAAATGTTAGCATGCTAGAAATTGCTAGAAAGTTGTTTTAGAATGTACTTTCCCTGTTGGTGTCTGCATCTCTAAGGTTACTTCCAGTCATTGAGGAACCCGTGTTACATTAGGCAATTAAAAATGTTTTCAGTGAGGAAACAGTTTGATGTTGCCATGTGTTGGTATAGTAAAATACTTGTTGAAAATTTGGAACACCTGTGACCATAATTTGACTTTATAGCATATTTGAGGCCAATACCAATGACCTTTAAATGCAAACCTTTTTGTGTTTTGCTGTTAAAAAATATGGTTGTTTTAAGCTTAGTGTTGGGGTTTTCTTCTTAAAGCCCCAAATTTTCTTTACAGATTTTTGACATTTTTGCAACAAACTATGGTACCAATCTCTTTCAAGGGATATTGATGTAACCCAAAATTACTCTACAAGCACAAGCAGCTGCTTAAAATCCACTTATGCTTTGTTGTATTAATAGTTAATGAAAATAACAAACCTGATTTAACAGTCTATTCTAAACGTAGATACATTAGGGAATGACGTATTAAAAGCTTAGGCAGGTGATGACATTTGTTTTGGAAAAGCAGTAATTATTTTTTTTATGTAGTTGGCATCTTGTTCTGGCAGTAAAGGAACAGACTAATATTATATTATATTAATTGCCCGATAAGAGATTTTTGCAGTACAAATAAATGCAATCAGTGACTCTAAATTAACATCAGTTTATTAGTACGGATACCAAGTGAACCTACTATTTTGAGAAAGGATTTAAAAGATCAAGACTGCAGAATTAGATAATAATATTCAATAAGCCTCATTAAATTATGTTTTTCTTCTGAGGACTGTTTTGAAAGAACATGATACAAACATCTTGGTCGAGAATCATTTTACTATGTCTAATAATGATCTTTATAGCTTTATGACCTAAGGTGGGGAATTATTTATTCAAAATCACATAGCAAAATGCTACACAAAAGAAATGGGCAAATTGTTATACAAGTGCAAAAGATGTAAGTGTAGTAGTTCCTGTGCACAGGAACAATATTGTTCTTGTGCACAGGAACAATATTGTTTTAGAACAAAGTTCAAAGTCCTCAAAACTACTATGTCAAAAATTTGACCAGTAAATTAGTCCCTGTAGGGAGTGGTGCGGTAACAGCATAATATAGCTCCTGACCTTCTAAATATAACCCCCAATCAAAATTAGTGGAGTAGATAAACAGAGGATGCTGATTATCTCAAGTAATATCAGGTAACAAGACCTGCACTGACCATGGAGCTACGCTTTTCTCGGAAGTAATATGCAACAGACTATTGTGCTTATATAACAGTGAACCCTCCAGCCTGCCTGCAATTGACTGACAGATTCTTTACCCACCAAATCAAATAGGTTTGAAGAGTCTCGACAGCTTGGAGCTGTACTCCACAGTCCATGACATGAGATTGCATCATAACAGTGCACTAGTAATGACTATTTACTGCATGTTTACTAGTTAATATCATTTTTTTTGGGTCAAATGGTTCATTGCTCTCGTTTTAACTGTATTAATATGGTATCGGACTAGACATGTATATATTAATTATTTATTCATGCCTCAGGGGAATGCATCAATCGTGTGGGAGGATACCAATGTTCCTGCATCAACGGCTGGTTTGGAATCCACTGCCAGGAGGATGGTGACCAGTGTACCTCCTCACCTTGTCGAAACCAAGCCACGTGCCTGGACCAGGTCCAAAATTATCAGTGTCTATGTGCAGCCGGGTTCGAAGGTAAGCTCACACAATTTCGAACGGTTATAACTTCCACCGTCCAGGGTTTTGTTTGCATGCGTAAACCTTGTGATGAGAACTCAGTCTTCAATACCACTACAACAGTGTACCCTGTTTCATCCATAAGTGGGAATCCCAAAAGGAATAGAGTCAAAGGTCATGAGGGGTACAATCTGTTTTGTTTAGAAAGAATGTTTTTGTTCAGTGGGGGGGAAGAGATGTATGTATGTATGTATTTTAGATCCTCCTGCAAGCAGGAACTCGGGAAGAAGCCTCATTGGCTTATCAAAGCCGCAAGCTGACCAAAGTCAGTCTCTTACATTCATATTTAACGTCCATGATTATGAATTGTTAATTGTCAACAACTCTGTAACTGGACGACATAGATTAATCTGGGAGTGACTCGAACCGGGGACCTTATGTTCAAGAAGGGTTCCTGTTGAGTAGTCTGTTTATACTGATGGTTGTAAAGGAGGGCCAATGATTAAAGGAGGGAATAGCAGAGAGAGAGAGAGAGGTTGTGAGATAGCTAGCTATTGGACCAAGGATTGTAGTACACAAGTCTGTACTTGTATTTGATACCGTACTCGAGTTCATCTTTTATTCCTTGCCGGAGGCAGAATGAACTTGTGTGGGTGTGTGTGTGTATGTATGTGACACATAGGAAGACAGTTTATTTCTGGATATTAAAACATTGTGGAATAAAAGTACTATAATGTAAATTCCTTTACAGTGAATGAAATGGTTGATGTGCCCACACCGGAGTGCTTCAAATAAGAACTGGAAATTTGTGATCTTTTCTGGTTCTCACTTAAAATCTTGGACAAATTTAACTCACTTAGTCTACAATAGTCAGATAATTATGTGGAATTTTGAGCAAAATTGTACGGCAATGAATCACAAAGCCAACTGGCCTATTGATTGGTACTTGTACTCGGGCATTTTACTCTGTCTATGAGGGTGTCTGTCCTTGTAATGATAACTATTAATGTACTATTGAATACCTGCACACTACAAATCTATGCTAATTCTGCTCTGCTACCAATGGGTCACTTACTGTCGGCCGTTTAACATCCCTCAACTAACACCAGTCATAATATTTCCCCTTTTTGTGTCTGCTGTCAGGCAATCAGTGCGAGACTGACATTAACGAATGTCTGAGCTTTCCCTGCGGAAACAATGCTACCTGTATGGAAGAAGTAGGACGTTACACGTGCCATTGCATACCCGGTTATACCGGCCTTCTCTGTGAGTCCGAACTATTTGAATGCGCCAGCAGTCCTTGTCTGAATGGAGCTACCTGCAGTGACCTCCTGAACGGCTATCGGTGCCTGTGTCCGAGCGGTTTCGCAGGCTTTAACTGTGAGGTCAATATCGACGATTGCAGCGGTCACGGCTGTCAGAATGGCGCCCCCTGTGTTGACCTAGTGGATAGCTACAGGTGCCAGTGCCTTGCTGGATTCCAGGGACAATTCTGCGAATTCGAGGTCGACGAATGTAACAGCCGGCCGTGTTTAAACGGAGCGGCCTGTGTAGACGAGGTGGCAGGCTTCTTCTGCGATTGTCTTCCAGGTTATAATGGATCACAGTGTGAAGTAGACATCGATGAATGCCAGTCGGCGCCGTGTCAGAATGGTGCTACCTGTGTGGATCTACCAGGTGGCTACCAATGTCTCTGTGTTCCTGGCTACCAGGACAGTCACTGTAGCAGCGAAATCAACGAGTGTAGCAGCTTCCCCTGTCTCGAAGGGGGAACTTGCCTGGATTCTGTGAACGGCTATCAGTGTTTATGCACGGTCGGTTTCCTTGGGAACAGATGCGAGGAAGAGATACGAGAGTGTGCCAGCCAGCCGTGTCAGAATCAAGCCACATGTAGGGATCTGATTGGTCGGTATCTCTGTGACTGTACTGTCGGCTACATGGGGGAAAACTGTGAAGCAGAGATCGACGAGTGTGCTAGCGATCCTTGCCTTAACGAAGGTATGTTGATAAACTCCCTCGTATTTAGGCTCACTGTTAATTAATGCACAGAATAAAAAAAATCTCTGTGCTAATTGTTGGAGATAAATAGAAACCATTTAAATTTTTATTTAATATTTATAGTGTATTTTAGTTACATAGTTCAAGTTTGATCCCCAAAGGTTCCTTAAGGATCCTTCATTTTCATTCTGTTATAAGCTCGGGATCATTGTTGTCAGCTCTCTTTGCTGACAATTGTGATAAGGAATAGTCAGTGGTGGCAGGGGGGCTGATGGGTTGAGGGGGGGGGGGCAGATTACCCAAATGGAAGTGCCCAACATTCGGTTCCGACACAATGTGAAAAATCAGTTTCCTTCATAATGTTCTGTGAAGAAGGAAGGTGCTGGGTTATTATATCATAACCTATCATGAATTTTGGCAATGAGAATATTTTAATGATGTGATGTCAAAGGTCAATTGACATGAGGACTGCTACTGTAAGTGAAAGCCTTCTTAAACCCAACACAAGTGACAAAATGTTTCAGTTATGTTGTTGAGGATTGAAAATCCTTTCAAGTTGTTTCCTCCAATATCACTGTGAGCCTCATTGAAATAGGGCATCAATTTCTTGTTATTCTGAAACTGTACTTTCATTCAGGAAATTATTCTGTAACTGTGTCCTGTAACTTTGACAACAGAATTCTTTTTCTTTCTTGTTTATCTCACAGGAGATTGCCAAGATGTCATAGGTGGCTACCAATGTGATTGTCTATCCAGTTTTGCTGGAGTTCAATGTGAGATCTTTGTGGACGCTTGCTCCTCCAATCCCTGTAAGAATGGCGGGGCATGTCGCAACACAGGTACCGGTCAGTTCATATGCGACTGCGAACCGGGCTACGGCAGCTTGCTCTGCGAGGTAGAGAGAAACGAATGCGAGAGTAATCCCTGCCAGCACAATGGACAGTGTCTCGACGGTATCAACTCCTATCGTTGCATCTGCCTCA
>JAIPMN010006734.1:0-48815 GCA_020650975.1 Apostichopus californicus
AAAAAAAAAAAAAAAAAAAATTGGGAACTGATCTCTAAATTCATCATTGTCTTTAGAGAAGAGGAGAGGAGGATGAATAGAGGCCAAGGAAGGATATAATGATGGAAAAGGGTAGGGGAAGGGAGGGAGTAGAGGAGGATGAGGAAGGGAGAAGAAGGGAGAGGGAGGGAGAAAGTATGCTGTGAGCATTGATTGGTTTAGTTTTTGTGTGTAATCACATGGGTAAATGACAAAGCATGAGAAACAAACAGGTGGAAGGGGGGGGGGGGGTTGACAAGTAACTGCTAGCTTATTAGATTCCTTTACAACTAAGATGTTTAACCTCTCACAGGCTTTAGCTACAGAAAATTACTCTTTTATACCTTGTATGCTTCTTCCTAATCCTGGTTTCCCCTATCATTCTTTCTTCCCCTTAGTCTAACTGGTTAATTACATAGGCTCCTGCTCCCAACACAACCCCCCCTAATGCCCCATCCCCCAGACCCCAGACCTTCCCTATTCATTTATGGCCTCTCCTTTACTTTCTGACTTTTATTATTCATGATCACTCACATTCAGAGTCCTATACCTTCTAATGTTGAAAAACACCAGAGAAAGTCACATACAGTCAATTATAACTTATCATTAATACTGCTCCACTCTAATGGCAAATTACTGAAATAAACCAAAGAAATAAATTCTTCAATATGTCCAGTACACTGGATGACTACAACATCTTTATTAGAAGAAAACTTAAATATATTTCATTTTAAAGATCTAACCTGAAGATGTGGTAACAATTAATTTACACAAACCCTTCCTTTCTAGATTATTTTGCTCATTCATATAAAACATCCTCTATTCCAGTACTTTCAAACCAATCCCTCTTCATCCCACATACATGACAAGCCCCCTCCTCCCCCCCCCCCATTACAATCCTTGCCCTCTTCTTCTTCCTTCCCCTATATATAGTTACTCAATTTCCATTAAATTCATAAATTATCCCCATCACATCACAACATTTAATGCCTTCAGTAGGATGCCTGACGCAATCATCAAAGACCAAATGGTTCTACTTCCGTTGTGGTAATGATAATATTAATTAACTCAAACACCTCTCAAATTTCTCTCAGAGCACACAAGATCAGTAATGTATACCAATACACTACAGGAGTGCTTGTATTAACTCACCCGGGAGAGTACGTAGCCGATCGACGTCGAAACGCCATGCCAAAGGATGCCGTGACCAGCCACGCATGTCCAGTTAGCTATACCTATAATAAAGAGCCTAGCCTCCCTTCGAAACACAGTAGCGGTTGACAAGTTTACACACTACCCTCATCCTTGTTATTCAGTTTTCTATGTATATTATAAAGTATATAGACACGGCTGCTCGTATAAATCCACTTCCAGTCTGGTACTACACAACTACTACAGTACCACTCAAGTGCTGTATCATTAATTCAGATCTACATGTGATAAAAAAATATATGGTCCTTGCACACTTGTAACACACATGGAGATGTATATATGCACTTGGATGGATTTTCTACACAGCTTTTTGCAAGTAAGCCAGATACAATCCAATCATGATTAAACCGCCGATCGTCGTCGTGGGTGAAGTGCAGAGGAATAGACACAATCAAGTAATTTTTTTTTGCTATCCAGAGATGGAAGGTTCTATCTCTCTTCACAGCCTTTCGAGGACGGCACAATTTTTTCCGACGGGATGTATACTGCATATTATGCAGTATATTTTTATAGACAGACACAGTGCTATGCTGTAGCAACACCAGCCATATATGACAAGAGGTTGATGTATCACGCCTATCGGTCTAAATCAAACTAAACGCCCCCTGAGCTTACAATGGCCTTTGTTTACACTATGCAAACTTAATTTTATCTTATCAGTATTGTGAACTGGCACAATGATACTGGGAGGGTAAAAACTTTACAGTACTCGTAACATCTGGGACGTAAAAAAAAAATCACCAACAAGACGAAAACAAAGTTGTTGTTTTTCTTGTTTTTTTTTGGGGGGGGGGCCTTCTACCACTGTTCTTGCCAGACAAGGAATGCATCCTGAATATAACAGCATGACCTAGACACTAACCACACAACAATGGGAAAGGAGCATAAATCTACAGCATTGCACTATTAACCGAATGACATTGTAATGTATTTCAAGACTATTACTAGAAAGTTAAGGTTGAAAGGTGAGAAAGTAGTGATAGAAGGAAAGTGATAAATGCCGTAAGGGATAAAAAGAACCTGAAGATCATTTTCATGAGGTAGGGAATTCTACAATCAGATCAACCTATAGGTGATGAGTGTATTTCAATTCCTGGTGATCATTGTAAGATTTAACATTTCCCAAAAGTTCAAATGAAACAAATAAGGTTTAAATTTATCTGCTACCATCCCTCCCCCCCCCATTCCCCCTCACTTCAAAACAAAAATGTAAATAACTTAACCCCAGGAAAATTCAATAGCTAAGCATTTTCAAAACTTCAAAATAATTGTTAGTATCAGAGACTGGTTCATGAAAAGCTTTTACTTTAATACTAAATGATTTCATAACTGAACAATAATTGGTGAGATTTGTGAATAGTACACCAGCTTTGGATGGTCTGCAAAGCTCCCTCTCAGGTGAATCATAGGCCTACATTTATGTTTGTTTCATCCCAGAAGGCATGTCCAGAGCGATGGAGGTTTTTTCAAGGGGAATGTTTAGGAGGGGGAATGTTTATTTACACCGCAATCTGAACTTGATTTGAGTAATTCGTCGTCTGCCGGATGACCTCCATAGCTGAACAGAAATTTGATTGTCTACAAGGCTGACAACCATTTCAAATATGCCCTGCCACTGACCCCAATAGGCCTACCACTCTATTGTTTGGGAAGGGATAGAAGTTGGGCAGAAATAGAGCTGATATAGGATCTATGTACTACTTGTTAACTTCTCAAACTAGACATGACAAACTTGTATAAAGATGTAAACAAACTTATCATAAGAAAACATTACAGCATCTCTGGAAAATAAGTACAAGATATATGATCAAAATGTCAGTTCTTTCTTACTATCATTTTATGAAAGAGGGGGAGGGTTTTTAAAAAGTGCGAGTGGCATTGGCAAGTGGGGGTTTGGAAAGTGGGGGTTTAGAAAGTGGGGGTTTGGAAAGTAGGTAAAGAGGGTGGTACATTTACAATGACAGCAACTCAAACATTTTCTGTATGAGCTATCCACTGACGATGACCTCTGCACTTTTGCTTCCAGTATGTCAGAAATATGAAATATAAACAACTTATGTTACATTCATAAAATCTTTGTTGATTTATATGGAAGCCAACTCAGGAGAGTGCAGAAAAATTTAGATTACTTATAATTAAAGTTGACAGAAAATACCACATAGATCTCTGTTAAATAAGTAACCCAATTTAAATTCTCTCAAACTGAGATTTTATGTCAAGGTAAAATGCACTATGCTACCTTTTTAACTGGTAGAACCCTTTGTAGCCATGTTTGTACTTGAGAAATGCTGAACTTTATTTGAAGAACTTCATTTAATATAACAAAACAACAATCTCTTCATCACATTGCAATTCTTGTATTACAATTATAAAACTCAAAGATTTGCTTTATTTGTCTTCCTTTTATATGAAAAACCATTTATATTAAATATTAAAAATCTTGGATATGCCCAGTGTCCTAGCCAGCATGTTAAATGTCAAACCGGGCAGGGATCAGAGACAAAGTCTATAAACTCTGAAGCCTCAGGCATTGGCGTGAATGCTGTGCGATCGCCTACCAGGTGTGGGGTCAAGGGGCCTGCCTTAGGGCCCCATGTTGGTCCAGTGGGGGTACAGGGGGAGAAGATCCCTGAAGCTCCGAGACTTTAACGCTTTTGGAAGCTTGAACTTGAAATTCATGCAATTTCTTTGAGCACAATTCCATAAATGTTCAAATAGTTTGCAATAACCTATACGTGACTGTTAGGAAAAGGCTATGGTATAAAGAACAGACAATGATGAAAAAAATCGTCTTATCATTTGACTAATAGTCAAAGTTATGTAGGCTGCATAACTACAATATCGTTTTGTTATTTTGCAATGAGCTTGTGACTGTTTACAAAAGGTAATACACAGCCTGCGCCTACTCATAAAAGAGTTGGAAATCATTGTTGAATTTCACACTAGCGCTGTTCCGACTTCCACTTCTTTCCAATTACAAACGGGTGGAAACAGGATGATCATGATTTACCCATATGTGTTAACTAATGATAGGCTATAAGCTTACAACATGTACAAATGGTCTGAAAGATCGTTCACTGGTTTCACTACTGAAAGTAACCTAGAAAAGGGTGGCAACGACCACAATACATGACCGTTACATACAGCTCTCATGTTTACCTCCATTGTGCCCGTAGAAGAACATGCGATAAGTCTGTAACTAAAACTACATATAGTTACGTCTCCAACCTCCTGGCCCCACCATACCCACACCCACTTACCACATAGTGCAAGTAGAAGCAATTAAATGAATGATCTATCAGACCATTTGTACATTTTGTAAAGCACATAGTCTATCATTAGTTCACAAATATGGGGTAAATCATGATAACCCTGTTTCCACCCGTTTTCAATTGATAATACAACCTAATGGTAAGGACACTTGCTATTACTGTAACTTTGCAAAAGTCTCTGTCCCTTTTTGCTTCCCATCTGATTTCCCAACAGCAAAGACTAAACATTAATGAAATTAGTAACTAGGTTCATTGCACACAAAACATGTTTGACAATTTTATGACAAATATGAGATGTTAAATCATGCTCTCTTTATTTACCTCCAAGAGAAATGAATCAGTATTCTCAACAGATGAAAATTTGTACAAGAGAGATTTAAACTTTCCAAATTGGTGGCAGCATTTATAAATGTTCCTTAACTGATGTATATATATATACACAAACGATGGCAGCATGTCAAAATAAAATGTACTGTCAACAAAATAGAGGGCAGCATATCCTTTTTCATCAACTGATAATTAATGTCACATACATGTTGTACAGGTAAAACATATAGAGATATTGTAAGAGAAACCTTCATTAGTGGTCTGTCAAAAGGTAAAATCCAGAGAACATACTTACATATGATTCTTGGCTGTGACAAACCTAAACTGATTCAAAGGTTAAAATGCAGATCTACATAGTCTACCAATGATAACTACCCACAGTATGGTACCATAATATGCTAGAAGGTCAATTCTATGGGATATGTTTTTGGGTTATCTTTTTGCCAACATCAAAGCTGTTTCATTCTCTGATATAGTCTATCTGAAGAAAAGAGTTGTTGCTGCCCGGGGGAGGTGGTACAAGTTTAAGGATCCTATCCCTCCCTCCATTCCCCCCCCTCCTCAAATCCCTTAAGCGAAAAAAATTTTTGGGGTACAGCCAAAATCCAACTGATTGAAACTGAATTATACCTTGACATATAAGAACGGTTGCAGGACTTTTTTTAATATTGGCGAATTAGCCATTAATGACCATCAAAAAATTTTGTCCACTATATTTATTATTCTAACTTTGCCAGAATGATCTAAACATTCATTTATTGTCCTCTTCTTACATTATGTAAATCCAACAGAATACTCATGCGAGATGCAAACCCCAAAACTGACTGGTTTGGGTTTTTTTCTTTTTTTACGAATGCCGAAACTTATAAAGGGCAGATTCAGACCGAAGAAAATCGTATTCGAAAATGAACGGTTGGAATTCTGAACGACACATCCAGAATGAAGAGGGTAGAATGACCTTGGAGGATCATTAGGGGTCATAGTGCATGAATGTTGTAGTGTGTATGTGTAGGAGACAAGTATGAGAAGAGTGAAGTACATATTTGTGGAATTCTTGTGATATGATAACCACCACCCCTCCCCTTTCGGGCTGTCAGCACCTCCAGAGAGGAACTTTTGAACATGCTTTCGCTACTTTCGGCACAATCAGATTGGATGACATACTGATGACCTCCAGAGTTGAACACTGGGTTATAAGGAAACTAGAATGATTTATACAAACTAACTATTTCCCTGTTACATGTTAATGAGAATAGTCTCAACAAAAATGCATACTCTGCATTTCTATTCAATTAAAGACAAAATACTCTCTTGTGATCATTTAAGAGGTGGAAGGTTTGGTTTATTTGTTTATGAAAGCGTGACTGTATTTATCTCCTAGGTAACTTTAAAATTTACACTGATGATAAGAAAATATAATAATTTGTTACAACAGCTCTTGGTACTAAGTTGTCGCCGACTTTCGACAGAACTCGCTCGTAAAATTACGTTTAGTAGTTTATGGGTGGTATTGTAATGTCCTTTTGCATTTATGTACCAACAATTACATGTGACATCATCTATCTTATATTTATTTCTCCTCTTAAAGACCCTTCCACCTCAAGTCAAGATTGAGAAAACTGGGGTAACTCTCTGGTTACTGTGGTTACCTCTACACCTCCACTACCCTCCCCCTTCTCCCACTCCCTGTATAGGAATGGGTACAAATGAATCACAAGCAACTACCTTTTACACTTGCTGCAGACCGCTGGTCACAGTAAACTTAATTTCAACCCTGATTATCAACATTCTGTCCATTTTTTTAATTATAATGAAATGTGAAAGAAAATGAGAAAATATGTAAATGTTACATTTTTACTTAAATATTTGAAATGAAACGTGAGTAGTAGAGGAAATAAACTATTGTACATTGTTTTAATGGGATACAACACCAATACATTATTCCAAATGCTGCAAAGTCACTCAAATGTGAAAAATTTATTCCTTCCTTTCAATTCTGCTAAATACTTTTCTTGGAATTTTTTGTTTTTTGTACGTATTTTACAGCGCGATTGCTCTTAACCAGACGTATTACCTTAAACGACATCGATCCCTTTCCTGAAATTAAAAAAATGACCAGAATAGACTTGTAACATACACAAATGATTCATGGCCTACTCAAAATAAAGAATTGACGTCACGGAGGGAAACGCATGATCAGGTAATGCCTGTAGTTCTAACGTAAACCCACCGCACAAAATATCACGACTCCCTTCAGAGTAATTTGCACGAGAGTAGAAGGAAAAAAAAAAACGTCATCAACAAAAATGAAATATGTTCCTTATTTGCTATATTTTCAAGGCCATTTTTTCCCCGCTGTATGCCGTATCGTAGAAACGAGCTCGACTTGCCAGTTTTCCGACATTGACATTCGTGCATAATGAATCAGTCACTGCACCGTGTGAGCCACTGAGACGCAAGCGCTCGCTTGCTTAATGTCAATCTTTCCTTTGACTAATGTAATCTGCTTAGGGTCTGTGCCATTAAGTAAAACAACATCACTGATGCTTAAAGCAGCATATATGCATTCATCTACTATTATCATGGATTGGCTATTGTGTGCCTTTTCCTCTCTCTTTTTTCTTGAGGGGGGGGGGGGGATGAGGGATTTTGTTTTTTAAATTTATGAAAGGATAAAGGAAAAATTATTTAATTGTATTAAGCAGGGAACCTTTACTACCAAGAAATGAATTTTGTTAAACTTACATCGATGAAACATTTCAGCCTGTAATATGCAGATATTAATTAACAGACCTGTCACCTTAAGTTTGCACTGGGTATTGTTTAGAAGTAGCAATATAACAATACCTTTAAGTTTAACACATCAATGATTTTAAAAGGATCTATTTGAAGAGCATTTAATCCAATACAATTTGAAAATGACTCTGGATATCAATACAAAATTTAACCTTAATGTACCTAAACACAAAATCAGAGTTAGGATCTATAGCATATTATAGCTGGTCAAAACAAGTCTGAGAGGCCCAGCTGATTAAGGTATTCATGAGACATTACACTGTCTGCCCTCTGTCACGTTACCTTTAGTTTAACTTTTATCATTTACCTATGTTATCTACCTAATAGGTTTATCTAAACGTATGTTACATATAGTTTACCATATATACAGTCTATGTTTTAATATGGTCTACATATAGTCTTGGTACAGTAAGTTATACAAACATTTAGCTATATTATCTACCTTATAGGTTATCTACACTTATGTTGTACATATAGTTTACCATATATAGTCTACATATAGTCTTGGTATAGTAAGTTCTACAAACATTTACCTATACTATCTACCTAATAGGTGACCTGCACTAATGTTGTACATTTACCATATATACAGTCAACATATAGTCTTGGTATAGTAAGTTCTATAAACATTTAACTATATTACCTACCTAATGGGTTACCTACACTTATGTTGTACATATAGTTTACCATATATACAGTCAATATATAGTCTTGGTACAGTAAGTTCTACAAACATTTAGCTATATGTTTAGCTAAACTTATGCTGTACATATAGTTTACCATATATAGTCTACATATAGTCTTGGTACAGTATATTCTTCAAACTTTTAACTATATTATCTACTTAATAGGTTACCTACACTTATGTTGTACATATAGTTTACCATATACAGTCTATATATAGTCTCCTTACAGTAAGTTCTACAACTACTTTACCTAGCATCTACCTAACACTTCAGGTATACCTATGCATAGACTATATATGGTCTTGGTACGGTGCTACCATGTCTAATTTGTCTTGAGCAGCAGATGCTGAGAGAAAGCTTACAGCTGCAGACATCAAAACTCATAGGTTTGGGTTTTACTTCACTACTCTCTTACCTACATCTCCTTACAATCGCACTTTACCATCTACTTACGGTTACAACTAAACTGGCCAATTTCAACAATCAACCCTTCACAATCACCCCTTACTTCCCAATCAATATCGTCCATCTTGTCTAAGATACTAACACTGCCAATTCTCAGGACAAATAAACAATACAGAAATCAACAAATTTTTTTTTTATGATTATAGACAACACAAAAAAAGGTGAATATTATTGAATAAGTTTAGGATAGGAACCATATGGTTCCTATCCTATCATACAGTGATATACTGTAAACTGATATACTGTATACAGTGATATACTGTATATATACAGTGATATACTGTTTATATATATACTGCTTTAACATGAAAACTGAGTCATGACTCACAGTAAAGGGATATTTATAAACAAATTTATACAGAAGACAGTGACTCTTCCAGCTTCAAATCTAGCTACCTCGGAGGAGAGTATGATTAAATTTCAGCTCACGATCTACGCCAATTGATGGCTTTCCAGAGCCTTTCGTTTTTCCAGGGTATTCAAAGACCAGGGTGCATTTGGGAAAGGTTTGATAATTTGATCCTGCTAAAGAAACACACTGGCAAAGCGAGAAGAGAGTGATATATCCTAACTAATGACGTTCTGGGTACTTCATTGGGAGGATATTTTAGGAGCTAGTTGTTAAAAATATATCTGGCAAATTTTTAGATTTTGGAAGATGCATCAATTGGGTAAAAAAAAGGTGCTGCATTTCAAATGCAATGAAATTTTTAGGATGGCCTTGGGTGAATCTTATAAATAATTAACTCTTTTTTATAAGTCAAAAAAATTTCAATGCGCAATTTTTGGCTTGCAATGAGGTAGTTGTCTGCAAACCATTTTCTCAGAGGACTGATTTCTTTCGTTTAAACCATTTCATCAAGTAACTAGACCAAAATATTTGAATAAAGAAAGAAAGGAAAAACAGAAGAAATTAATAAGAGAAAAAGTGCAAAACAGTACGTGAATCCCACTTCTGACACCATGTTTATGACAAGTCTGTTTCAGCAGTTTTGCATCATTTGAATGGAAGAATGTGGGATTATTGGTTTAATAATACCTCTCATGCAGTCTGAAACCATCTAGGGATAAGGAGAAGGCTTAAAATGTCAATTTGAAAACCATAGCAGATGCACCATACACAAAATATAAAATTTAAAGTACACCAACCTGACCTCTTTTACATTTGCTGGCTCACAAAAGTAAAAGGGTAATAGCAGTGTGAAGATTGACCATGAATATGAACTCACCGATTTCACGCAAAAAAGACTTTTGGAATCGCTTACTCTGAGAGATCAATTAAACAATAGATGAAGAGATAGGTACTGAAAGTACAGAGACGAAAGTAAAATCCCAAATTGACCTTTCTCAATGCACTCATTCTTTTTTCACACAAATTTTGAGAGGGAATTTTAAGTCTGCAGAGCAATACTGATGTGAGCCTCCAGATAATGATCCCTAACAGCTACTTTATTA
Source organism: Apostichopus californicus (assembly GCA_020650975.1). NCBI lineage: Eukaryota > Metazoa > Echinodermata > Holothuroidea > Aspidochirotida > Stichopodidae > Apostichopus > Apostichopus californicus. The sequence goes on from JAIPMN010006734.1 coordinate 10,232, forward strand.
TTGGTTCAAATCAAGACCCAGAAACTGCTGATCACAATTCATTAAAGTTACCACCCTCAGAACAGCATCATAAAATTGCCCCCAATTTCCCGGCATTAACGATAAAAACGTAAATAAACTTGAAATGAAAGAGCCTTCTCCATTGATCAAGCGAGAGGATCCGAATAAAAACTCTTGACTGCATCTTGCTCTACATCTTTGCTGTCTGACGTCATCCAGCGTAGGAGACGGCGATATTCAGAGACGGGAAAGTGAAGAATAAGACGCAGGAGCAATACCCTCCTCTCTGATTTTGCTACATTGTCAATCGACAGTCTTAATTACGTTTTTCAAAAAGCAGTAAGTTCTCCGGCTCCCTCAGGCTTCGGTGAATGATACGAGATGGGTACAAACTGAATTACATCCGCAATTGTAATGGCGGTCACCCAACAGTAGTAATGCTGACTATAATTTTCCGAGCATCCTGAGCACTGTTCTAAGGTAACTCTCAGAGTGCATGTCCTCGGTTTCTTATCAAAGGGTGTTGTGGTATAGTTATGTCACACTATGCAGTGACTAAGATTTCCACACAACTACAGTACACTTACAGTAGGTATTGAATACTTAAACATTTGAACAAAAGAGGAATCCATTTACAAAATTTGCATAGCTCTATTAACTGAGCCAGCTGGTTACAAAAATGGCAAAATTTGCCAAAGGTATACATGTCTTTGATACATACTGTATTATATTGCACTGATGAATAGCCTGGTAGATCTTGAGAAAAAGTTCTAATAGTACAGTATGGTGACAGCACTGTTAACTGTACAGAGAGGATGGCAAATAACTTGTTACTAACATGCCTCCATTTGTTAATCTCCTTGTACATCCATGAAAGAATAGCATGTTGACTGAACCCCCTTCTGCCTTTTATCTCCCCCCCCCCCTAAAAAAATAAAAAATAAAACCTGTGTCTGAACTTAAGTGTTTTTCTATTTTCAATAATTGGTCCATATATAAAGGACAACATTTAATGAATACGAACAGTCAATTATTCACCAGAAACAAAAAAGCTGTGATGTAAAAATTAGCCGTCATAATGATGACAAATAGGTTAACTAGCTGATACTACAAGAGCAGTTTGTTTTGTGACCAGCGCAGACATGCGGCATTGACACCTTCCTTTGAAATTACCTGACCTGCCCCGGAGCCAAAAGCAACCACGGTTCTCCGGCTCTGATTTGTACAAATGGTTCGCTGCTAACAAAGCAGAATATCAAGCTAACCTTTAGAAATTTAATCCTTTTATCTTTCTCACTCTCTTTTTTCTTCCAAGTTACTGCAGAGAAAAATTTCCAGCATGAGGAGGAGGCTTAAGGGTACAAATTAGTCACTGATGTTCTTCTACCAGAGGCAAATCATTATTATTGCCTTTTTACTTTTGTCTGACATCATGCAAACCGTACCAAAGAGAAATCCCCCTTCCTTTCCTGACTTTGAATCACTTTTGTCCTATTCTTTTTTTATCGTGTTGTGTCTCGACGACGACGTCGACGGAACGAATATAAGTGAGTGATTTAAAAATCGGACTATGGATTCAGCTGGCAGGCATTTGAACATGAAACCAATTACTGATTTGTCATACCACCACAAGGGATGTTTAATATATAAAGCAGCCAATATGCTCTACAGGTTGGAGCAGGATTTAAAGTACATTCGGTGTCTACGAGTTATTATATTTCAGTTTTAGCAGGATGTTCGCTTGAATGCCAAAGTGAAAGTTCAATTTTACGACTGAAAATATCCCATTACCCCCTAATTTCAGTAATGTTAAAATGCATTTCATCAGAATCACAATTTTGTCAAGTTTCCATTTTAGTTAATTACAGAAACCAACAATAAGCTATTTCATTTTTTTTTCACTCCAGAGCTAAACCACTGATTATGATTCAATTTCAATTTCAATGTAAATATTTCACTATATAATTGTGACATTGAACATTATTAGATGTATTGTGTATATCTGCTGCAGTCAAATTTCATATACTCACCAAACATTGTACATTGTTACCAGTGTTTCCTCTAAGAAATTTCCCATTGAGTTAAAATGGCTAATATCTGAACATTTGACTCACCACTATCCTGGGGGAGGGGTCAGGGGCGTAGCTAGGATTTTCAAAGTTGTAGGCACCACTATCTGAGCGGAGCGCCACCATCGGTTGGCGCGGAGCGTACAAGAGAATTTTTGGTTTTACAAACCCCCCATATGGCCGGAAACGGCCCTTCCCGAGTGTTCTTTCTGGTTCCCTAGCCTCTGCTAACTTGAGACACCTCATTCAATATCACTTTTAAACCCCAAAAACAAATGAGTTAAAACAGTACGTAATTCAATACTACATAATGTATTTAAAATTAGCAAGGTACATGTACAGAGTAGTCTTACGTTTCAACTTCTGATATTTGTAGATACAAAGATAGGCCAGAAATTTATTTTTTTTGTTTTTTTTGTTAATACAACTGTAGCTAGTAAATGTTTATCAAAAAGGCTGTTTTGGAACTTGGAACGTCGATCGTGACAATAACAGGCAACAAAGTGCTGCAGCTCTATAAAGTCTGCTAATCAACGATAGGCTTATTTGACTGTGGAATATTTCTCAACTGAAATATTATCTGCCTAACGGGTACTTAACTAGATGTTAAAAAACTGACAAGATCAGATCCTAGTCCTTTTCGGCGGGTAGAGTGTTGAATGAAACGGCACAAGAAACCAATTACTGATTTGTCATACCACCACAAGGGATGTTTAATTTTAAAAGCAGCCAATATGCTCTACAGGTTGGAGAGGGATTTAAAGTACATTCGGTGTCTTCGAGTTAGTACTATATTTCAGTTTTAAGCAGGATGTTCGCTTGAATGCCAAAGTGAAAGTTTAATTTTACGACTGAAAATATCAGATTTCCCCCGAATTTCAGTATATACTGTTAAAATGCATTTCGTCTGAATCACAATTTTGTCAAGTTTCCATTTTAGTTAATTACAGAAACCAGCAATAAGCGATTTGATTTTTTTTTTCACTCCAGATCGAGCTAAACCATTGATTATGATTCCATTTCAATTTCAATGTTTCACGTATATAATTGTGACATTGAACATTATTAAATCTGTATTGTGTATATCTGTTGCAGTCAAATTTCATATACTTTCCATTCTGTTGCACATTGTTACTATATAGTCAATATATATTTTATATCACAATCATCTTTCCAAAACTTGTGAGGAACATGAGAGAGGAAAGTTTGATATTCTAATCCTTGAAACACAGAACAGACCGAAGGTACAGTATCATCCATGTCATCATATTTACTGAAATTTATGCTAAATGCAACTTTCATCCAGTCTGCAAATTCTACCTAAACAAATTTTGTCTGAAACATTTTGGAGTGTAATATTACAATTGCATCTAACACAGGTTTATATAAAGTCCGAAACAACGTGCAGTTCGCAGAACTGCTAACCCCGCAACAACGACAAGGAGAAACTTTTGTACACTCTCACAAAACAGCCACAAAATCCCTTCCTATATACAAGAAAAGGATACTTGTCAGACTGGAAAGGACGTCTAGCATATATCTAGAATCTGATGGAAGAAAAAAACTCCTGAAACTTCCGCTACCGTAAGGACGAAATCCTTAGGAAATATACCGATCGAAAAACATGTGCAGGCACTTAAAATGGTAGAAAGAGAAGGAGGGGCAATGACCGAGGAGCCAGTCATACAGTAGAGGGTGCACAGTGTTAAAGGGTTACCCAGGACATTAAAGGCACGATAGAACGGATGCTAAGGTAGTGAGGAGACAGGTAAGCGAGGAGCAAAGTAAATTGTATCATTTGTATGGTACCAAAACAGTTTAAGAGCTAGCGCAAAAGAATACATTTGAAACACCAAAACTTACTGGTTTGGGAAGTTACGAATGACAATGCTTACCTTTCTCCTATACATATATATGCAATCCAATCCACCCTAGCCTTAAAACTAGTAACCTTCTCACACCGTATCCCCAATAACCCTCTCTAGGGTCACAACCCCTTTCCTGATCCAACATCAAACTTTCTCATTGTTCCCTTTCAGTCTAATTGAGCACCACTCAACCTACAACTGAATATTAATTAGTTTAACACATCATGTTTTTCATTAATTATGCATGTTTTGCATTCAACTATATTTTTACATATGTTTGTACATTTAGCAACATGTTCTCTTACTCTCAATTACAATGACATAGCAAAAAAAAGGTGTATTTTTTTGTTGTTTACAAAGTATAGACGTGATAGATATTAAATTACGGTAATTTCGACTATGTATTATTAATTTGTGCAGGGTCGGCAATAAAATCAATCACCTTTAGTTTATTTTACTTTTAATAATAATATACAAATACGACATTTCAGGGAAAGTTACCGATTATAAAGGTAAATTTAGGTTTATTATAAAGTCAGATTGTACAAAAACAAATGAAAAATTGGCATGGGAAAAATTTGGAATTTATATCCTGATTTAATGTTAAGGAAACTGAGCACTCAACTTATTGGTGAACTTTCCAACATGACTTACTTAATTACAGAATGTTGATATTTATGTTACATTAGGACTGCTATACTTTACATTATAAAATGTTTCTAGAACATGCACAGTGGCGAGTGTTTCAGGGCAAATCTTTAAGGATATTTTGGTTTTCTGAACAGGGCTGCCCCCTCCCCCTCCCCCCCCCAAAAAAAAACCGTAGCAAAATATTAAACAATGACCAACATGTACACTGGCGAAGAGATGTAGGTTCGGTGAATAGAAAAACCAGCTTTGGGGGCGATACCAATTCATCATTTTACCTACTGTATTTGGGGAAATTTTAAGTCACAATGAAATCTAAAACTCAGCAGCTCCCTGGTTAAGGTGATCTGATGTTTGGATCCTAGCAGCTAGATTTTCTTTCCATCCTTGAAGAAGATCCTGTTAGGACAGAAACCTCGGGTCATCTTAACCAGTACTACAATACAGTATACATCAGCTAGTAGCTCATACTGTAACAAAGTAAAACATGCTGTTTTAACAGCTGGTGTATACACAGTGCCAACCATATACTGAGTGATAGAATAAGTCCAACCAACACTAAATCTGTATATCATACCACTATTTCCTTTCGTTACAGTCGGTAAAGTTTCCGTGTGAAAAGTACAAGGCCTTCCAAAATAAATACAGGTTGATGTTAATTTCCCAAGGTATATAATTTTGAGTATCCAATAGCTCATAGATTGTTGTGTTGCAGTGTGTATTAGTGACAAAATACTACCCAGACCAGAATCAGTGTCCTACGGCAATAATACAGAACTGCGAATCAGAGGCAACCATGCTTGAAATGGGCACAAGGCTGGCATTCAATGACTCAGTTTACTCTGAAAAGGGGGTGTCATCGTTAAAACCACAAGAAATCGCATATAATTGTGTGTATAAACTTTGCTTAGAAACTGAAGACAACAAATAAACAAATAGGAAAGAAAGCACATGTTACTATAAATAGGCATAAATTTATGATTTTGAAGCAAATATATCATTCATATGCCCAAAATAGGATGTACGCTAATTTATTGCATAAATATTATCCATAATATTTATTGCATATAATATTGTGGTAGTCACTTTCAACATGCTTGGTGGAATTATGGAAGCATGCATCATGTCTCAATTCTATATGGAATATGACCACAAATCTGAAGAATCCAACCATCAGGAAGGAAACTTCCTTTTACTTAATTTTTTTACAGTAATTTGCCATTTAATGTGCATCAGCGTAAAAGGTCTCTGTGGAGTATTTCATTTGGTTGAATCACATCAAGGCAAGAGTGATGTTCTCTAATTTTTGCTTTAAAGGGTGTGAAGACTCGCGCAAAAAGAAACGTCTAATGCCGGTAATTTGACCTAGTTTCGAATGAGGTGTAACAGAAGTGTTAAAACACCACCATCGATCCCAGAAAATGCACACAGCCTTCCTAACGTCGGTAATTAGACACTAGTGTACAGTCAGTACATACAGCTGTGGTCAATACCCACAGCACAGTATACAAACAATACAAGCGATGGACATCTCAGGTCCAGCCAAAGATAACAAGGTATCACGTTTCATTACTGTCTGCATTTTGTAGCGACAAGAACAAAACGTCACTTGCAAGCAATAGAAAGTTAACACTTTTAGATGGCCATACGCGGTTTGGGACGAGTCTTCAATGCCTTTAAAATGGATATACTGTAACATTAATCATAGTACTACCAAGATCATCCATCATGCTGTGGATTCATACACTGACAATGAAATACAAAGGCTGGGTTAATTTTGTTATGTAAGTTTTGCAGGGACATCCCTAGGATAATCTGGACTTAATTCTTCTATAAAACTAGACTGATTTGTGGTGGAAGGATGACTGACACAGTTTGACAATAACACAATATCCCCGTGACAACCTCAGGAATATAGCTATCGATCACAGACGAGAAATTTATTCATCTCAGAAAATCAGAAAAATCTGTAAAAAACTAAAACTGCATTTTCCTGCAAATATGCAAGTGTGAATGGAGTACTTGCAGTATTAGGAAGATCTTTTCGGTTGTTCATGGTGTTTTTTTTGGGGGGGGGGCGAGGGGAAAACTCACCAGGGATTAGAGTCATGTAGGTACCTAAAAAGTGAGGGCGCTTGTGAGCACCTTGACAGGCTCAGTATAAGTTGCCTATGCAGCTAGCCTCTGAAACTGCAAATATACAGAGAATATATGAAACTTTAAGTTTTAACGTCCAGTCATGTAGGTATCGTTCACTTGGCAAGTAATGCCAATATTGTAGCCCGCAGGCGCCCTACAATAAGAAGCTCTGTAAATGCAGAAGTGTCATAAAGGCTCACACACTGACAGACACCGGTTCCACTATATAGTGATTTCATGTTAATTGTCTCTTTCTGATGCTAAGGTGAGTTACATACAAAATATGAAGTAACTATGGCAACACTACAATTGCCCCTCAAGAAACATGCATAATTTAGCAGTTCTTGCAAGTAAACATCCTCCAGAGATGTTGGGGTAATACAACGGCAGTGTAATAACAATAATACCTGCACATGAGCCAAATGTGAAGATGCTATGTAATGCCTGAACACTTCCACCCTAACTGCAATGAACTTCGGCAGTATGAGCATGACAGCCCGTGGGAAAATAAAGAAACAGCATTATTTACCAAATTTTCTTCAAAAAGATGTGCAAAGGAACCTCATAGAGAGTAATTACAATGATACTGACAATCTGTGAGTAGACAGGCAAAATACCAATTATAAATACCAATACATGACAACTTATAGCTTGCACAACTAAATACCAGCACAATTGTATCAAATAATCTGTTTCTTTATCATTTTAAAATGTGGTGAAAGTGATCATTCCTAGCATTATGAGAGTGTCAAGCGAAACAATGTCAAGCCGACACGCACTTCTTTAATTTATCAGGTACAAGCCACAACGGAGACAGCTAGAGGAGTAGACCAGCGTTAGTCAATTGGTAATGCCACACAAAGTACAGTAACCACTTAGAAAACCACTGAGAAATATGGTGCAATTTCTCAGGCTTTAAACACAATCTTGTAACAAGGATTATTTAAAAAGATATTTATAAGTCATTCTTACATGTTGTAACCAAAGAGACGGTAAGCAAGAAATGCAACCAATGGACAGTTCCTCCTGGAAATGTAAATTTATGCAATAATAATCCACAAGTAATGTTGTAAAAGCTGGAACACTGGTATGTCATTATAACTATAGCCAGAAAGGCTAAACCTGTGATGAAGTAAACTGGTCCCTTCTCCAAACTGGTTGGCCTCAAACACAATCCTATACGGTACAAGGATTATCATTCCAATATTGGCAACAACTACCTAACATTGCAGGTACCGTAATTTTCTCCAACAGATGAACAACTGGATATCTTCAAATAGAAATTATGTGAAAAACTCTCCCTTCATTTGTCCAAGACGTTGTATCTATAACTTTCAATTTCACACAGTTTTTTTTTTCGTCTGTTTTTTTTTTGGAATTTTTCAAACTGACCTTTGCTCCTCCATGTATAGTTCATTGTCATAGAAGAAAAACATTTTTCAAAACGCTGGCAGGCTCCATTAATTCATATATCTTCGTTGAACATATGTACAGTATCCCAGGTTTATTCCATTGGAAGGAAAACAAACAGGTTTTCTGTGAAATCCTTCAAACACAAGGTATTCATAGTCCAATGTCTTTAGAACTACTGCATACATGAGGGTGTTGTCTATTTATGGATATAATATAAAGGCCAATAAAACATCAAACTTTCGCTATGTAACAAAAGTCTAATGATAATAAACCTAATATTCAAGGAAGTATTGATACAGTGGTTAGACGTCACCACGAAAGTCTTTTTCACGCCATCAAATTTTAGAGACGGTCTCACAGTTATACTGAGAAATATTCTTTACTGGGTACTACACAACTGCTTCAGCATTGCACTGCAGACTGCACAGTAATAGCATTTATTATTGTATACACACATGAATGGTCACAAATGTTTTGTATATTGGTAACACAATTCACCGAATTCCTCCGATAGTTTCATAACTATTGAAGAGGTGTATGGGGACCTTTTTTTTCTATTCTTCGAGTAGAAGCAGATAATATAAGACCATCTGTTCAAGTTGTCAGGAAAACTGACTGTAAGCACTTCAGAGATATAGGTATATCTGCCATATAGACAATTCTAGATGCTTTTCGCAGGGTCCTTGATCACAATTAGCTATAACTGATTTTTGTAAAATATGGAGAGGAAAAATAAACAAGGAAGCAAAGTACATAAATTCAAGTTTAGCGAGGAAGCGGCTACTCAACATACCTGCCAAGTCTCACGATTTGACCAAGAGACCCAGGGTTCTATATAAATGCCTATACTGTACGAGTAGAGGCAATTTTTGTGTGCGAGTGTAATGTGGGTGTGTGTGTGTGTGTGGGTCTGAGCATGACTAGTCTGTTGGAAGACCAACTGTATTACTTGATTTGGCTATATTGAAGCTATGTAGGCACGTAATGAGACAACAGAAGAGCAATTCCTAGCATTAGACCGTCTACTTTTAGGTGAAAGATCGCTACTGCCAACATGTAAACTTTACAGCGTGCATTAACATAACTGACCAATCAGAATTTGAATACATTCCTTTCAAAAGTAACGACTCGTACTTGAGCTCGACTGAAAGACAAGGCGTTAAAACCCTTCGTTCTTCATGGTTACGCTTAACACTCGAGTACTTCAACGTGACTGGAGCAATTCTAAATATGATTAAAACTGCAAATATGCAACCCAAGTAATAACATCACAGATTTATAATATATAAAAGTAAAAATGTTAATTATTGACTAATTTAACCTGAAATGGATGAATGGCCAGCTATGTTGATAACAAAGAAACAAAAAGTTGAACCAAAACATTGCCAAATGAGGAATAGTTGTAAAAACATTAGCTAGTGTTCATAGTGTTCATTCTGAATTGAACAACAAACTTATTTTAAAGTTCACCTTCAGTACGTTACTTAATTTTAACTGTAAGCTGGTGACAGTATACATTAATGTGTCATTAGGAGAAAGCACCATGCAGGTTTAATACACATCTTGATAGGTAAAAAAATGCAGTTACTTTCCTACATCTCATAAACACTGTAAAATGTAAACACTGGCTTGGGTATTTACGAATGACGATACTTACCTGTCTCCCATACATATGAACTCCGATCATCCCCTAGCCTTTAAACTAGTAACATTCTTGCAATGTGCCCCTATTGACCTTCTATGAGATCACTGCCCTCTACCTTAGAAATTTACCTTTCAGATTTCTCTGACCTAGGTTTTTTTTGTCACTTATTACATCTTTTGTTTGTAATTACATCTTCGTGGAAGCTTTTGGTACTAAGAGTCCACTACATCCAACTCATCCACAACGAATCTTGCATAAGTATCATTGGAAATTTTCATGCTAGGTGGATTGGGAGTGCATTTATGTGTAGGAGGCAGGTAAGGGAGGAATGTCAAAGTCAATTTAATGTTCTGCTCTGTAGTACTACTAAAGAGGGTTAAAGTCATAGAATGTTCGGAAGAGTTCAAAATATTTTTATTAATTTAAAGTAAATTTCATTGCCAAGTTGGCTGTATAGTGTTATAAAAAAAATTGAAATATTTGTATTACTAGCAGTATGGCAAAAATGTAAGGCAATAAAGAGTCATGTGTGATGAGTGTTGCAAACTATATTTGTTTTTTTGTTTTTCATTGTTTAACTGCTGACACAAAAGTAATCTTCAGGATTGAGATGACCATCGAGCTATTCTTTTTATCAAAGTTACTGTCCTACATATCTAGCAACAATTCATGGCCACTTAATAGCCAAGAAACCTGCAATATTAATACAAGGTTAGGCTCTGAAGGATACCAAACTATGCCAAGGTTCTATACACCAATTATAAATAATTGTTGATGGTTAACAGAGCACTTAAAGATGGTTTCTGCAATTGGATATTTGGAAATCAACAAAACATTTTGTCCAGCAAACAAGCCTTTAATTATTCTCTTAAAAATTTTACAAACAAATACTAACAAAAAATGACAGTTTAGTTTCTATCGTGCAAAAATAAGTGAAATAAAATGACCGAGTTATTCCCTAACTGCGACTGCAACTATGTAGCAGAGCCACTTATATTATAATCGAGCAGTGAAAAAGATTGTTGAGCAAGCATCATTTCACATTCTTTTTTAAATCTCTCTCTCTGCCTTTAGAAGTACTGATATGAGTGGTCAGTGATGGTCAAGTGGCCACTTCCTTGGAGACTTTGGCCAACCATAAAATAAAGGGTGAGGGAGGAAAAAACCCACTTCAGCTATTGTCTGTTAAGTTTTTCAAGAACCCAAACCTCGAAATGAAGATTACTGAAGTTGAAAGCACATCTGGAAGGAATGGTCAGTCTGTTCAGTATTAGAGGGCCTATGTGTAAAGACTGACACTAAAAAAAATAGTGTTTGGTGCAGCTTACATCAATTAAAAGAAAGTCTTCTTTAGCTAGTCTATTCCACTATACATGTACAGTAGGACCACATTGCATATTATCCAGTGTCTGCAAAGGCAAAACAATGCCATACAATGCCATGAAACAAGTTGAGAGTTTATCCTATTTGCATAAAGAGTTTAATGAAGTCATGTTTTATCAAAACTTTGAATACTAAATACTTGGTCTGTGTACAATGATCACCTACATACAGTATGTTTATGTTTAATGTGTAGCTATTTGGCAATATTTGGATAACATTGTACACATGTCCTACTGCCAGGCTAACACTGTAGTTTCTGCCTACGTGGTACATTCGAAAGGAGGTGTAAGTGGGCGGGAGCGAGGGCGCAGTGCACACATGTTTGAGACTGCTGGGGATGTGGGGGGGGGAGGGGATTCAATTCATATCAATGCTGAGTGGTATTGAAATGTCCACCTATGAAAGCACCTATGCGCGCTAAGAAAGTACTGTGAAATTATTGGACCATAGTCCTCAGTCCCCCTCCCCCATCCCTCCATGTCGGGAGAAAGGGGGGATGTGAATGCTCACAATTTATTCTTTTTTTTTTTAGACAATGGAGCTATTTATGGCCTACACTTTGTCTAGCAATTTATAAGCGTTCTGTATTCGGTCACCAGTTTATGACAATTTCACCAAACTTATAAGAGTATTACTGACATGCTGATTTCAATAAAGGAAATAAACATGATTTCTAGCAGGTATTTTAATTATTCCCATTTGATGATGCTATAAATTTCTGTCCCCAGACACTTTCTTATGTTTTACTGTAGTAGACACCACATGGTAGAAAGCAACTTGGAAATTTTTCATTTTTTTTTTTGTAGTATAAATACACTATCAAGCGCAATGGGCAGTTACTCGTTTCCTGGAGTAGCGCTATATAAATCTGCATTATTATTATTATTATTATTGCATTAAACAGCATTTTTGGTACAGTAATATGCAAAACTATCACCCATACTTCCCCCACCCCTCCCCCCGCCCCCCACTCCTCTCGCTGATACAAAATACAAATAGCTACATGATACATTAATACTCCTTTAACCTCTCATTAAGATGACTTTCCTCTATTTTATCCTCCTGATTTCCCCTGAGAGTGATCTGTCATCGGGTCAAGATATCACCCTAGGACTGAAACCATGAAATTAAATATGACAGCAATTAAACAAGCACCAATGGGAAGAAGCTGGAAGAAACCGAGCATGTCAATACTGCGATCTCCAAAAACCAAGAAACGGTATATTTCATGCTACCGTTTTTATTTATGAATTTTTTTCCTCCAAATTTCTTCTTCTTATATGCGTAAGAGAAATTGTAGGAGACATACTAAATACATTGAGAATCATTAATCACTTATAAATACCAACTTTGACAGCGTTGAAATATGAAATAGCTTCAGAATTAAATATGAGCAAATTCAAAATCAAATTCGGAGAGCTTATAAAACCTTTAGAATAAATATCATAAAACTTACTGGTTTAGATATTTACGAGTGACGAGCTTACCTGTCTCCTCACAATTTTAGGGTGCACAGTGTTAAAAGATTACCAGGGCATACTAGACACGGTAGAATGAGGTGCTAAGGTTGTGAGGAGACAGGTAAGCGAGGAGCGAAGTAAATACAGACGACTGGTTATGATGGCCTTGACAGCTCTATTGAGTTGTACACACAACAAGACACTTTGGGTGGTAGAATAAGGTACATGTAAAAAAATGAGGGGGTAGAATGTGGAGGTAGGTTGACCAGAGGTTACCGGTCAACATGAGAGGTCAGTGTCATAGGTTACCAGGTCACTCTAGACACGGTAGAAGGAGGATGCAGTTGTTGTGAGGAGACAGGTAAGTGAGGAGCGAAATTAATTTCTCTGACCTTCCATCTTAATGCAAATTTCTTCTTGTACTGAACTACTACAAGAGTGTGTCTTTTCATGCCCAATGACTACATTTCTTTCTAGTTCCCCCCCCACCCCCCCCCCACACTCAATACTTGTTATTGTTCTGCCCTAGTACATCTCATCCTTCTCTGTATGACTCATCGCACTTTTCTTCATGTCAAAATAAACTGTCAAGTCACTTATACTCGGACATTATTAAAAGGAAGAGTTTGAAACCTTTGTTAAGACGGTCACTATAGTGAACCGATATGCAGACTCACAACACCGATCTGTCATAACATCACAAGTACTTAAAAAGAAAATAAACCGTCTTCCTCTGTATGTCCTTACTTCAGCAAAAACCTTTTCCTTCCTTATTATTAATAATCGTTATTATTTTTAGGGGGCTCCACCGATATAGAAGCCAAAACATGAATCTCTTCAAAAAACCATTCATTTCCTCTTCGTCGAAGTTGTACGGCCTCATTTCTGCTACCAGGGCATACGTGATTGCTGTTTACGTAGCGAGTTTCGTCTGTTTTGACTGAACATCAACTCGAAACCACCTCCGTGATCAATGACAGACGCTTGACTAATGTTCTGTGGTGTGTCAAAAAAGCATATATACCACATGAGACGGAACCTTCCATTACAGCCTACAGGTGTTCATCTAATTTTCTGTTCTAAACTCTGATGACTCATACATCTATCATTCCAAGCTAATTAATCTCTTCGTCTCTTTCATCTTCTTACTGCCACCAAGGCTCCTGCCATCCTCATCTTTCTGCATACATACATATATACCTGTGCTATACTCTTTATTCGTTTTGTTTTCGTCCGGCCATCTCATTTTTGCTTTAACAAACACGTTTATGCCTTGCTACTGCGATGGCATTTTCCAAGGCCTTTGCAGCGTTCCTGTTTTGCGGCCTCTCCTCGTACATTGAGATGATTTCGTACGTTTGGAAGAAGCGTCGGGCATACACGCACGCGGTAGTACGTAAAGATCGAGCATATTACGTACACAGTGTAGTGATGACACCTGTGCATATATGAGTAATGTATAATGAAAAACACTCATCCCAAGGGAAATTCCTGCCTGATGCATTAATGCAATGAGAGGCAGCGCTAGTTGGACTGAGCTGAATCTTTAGTGTACTGTAATACGTGATGGGTTTCATATAATGTAGGTGTCACCTACTCAAGTCAAATATGAGAAGATCTGTAGAGATAAATAAGTATAAACAGAAAAACAGAAAAGAAGGGTGGGAGAGGACTATAAGACTGTGGGGTTCATAATGAAATTTTTTTTTTTATTAAAGCTGATGTTGTGTTACTTACAGGCTATAGTCTTGGAAAGAGAGTCATATCCAAAGTAACAAACTAGCAATTGTCTTGTATAATAAGCAAACAATTGCAAGATAATCAGTCAATGGCTAAGAAAATGACAAGGATTGACTTAGAGGGAAAATACAATTGATTAATTAAGTCCTCAGGGTTTTTATGTCCAACAAAAGATGATGGAATACTCTGGAATCTCAGGCAAATGGATAATAAAAGATGAATGGAATCGGCTGTTAACAGTTTACGCATCGTTTGCATGATCAATGCGAGTGATGGATTTGTTGAATGAGTTGAGTTTTAAAGTAGAAAAACAGATAAACAAGGTTCTTATGAAGGAGGAGGACTCATTCTGAGAGTTTGTCAACTGGTCAGCTTAGATGACTGAATGTCTCTACAGAAAACTAAAAAGTTCCTTCAGTTTGTCGAAAGTAAGCAGCTATTCACACGTTATGTCGGTTAAAGGCTACAGTACTTAGCACTCAGCAATACAATGTCCCTTCTATTACACATTAATCTTGAACTGTGCTACCAACTTTGCTTTTCCGGACCAACCAGAAAAGATGTCTAGGATGACCCAGCGACCACTGACAAGTTTACTTTCTAATTGACAGTATTAGGGTCTTGTGAAAGAGTTTTAGTTAAGTGTACCGATGCAGGACAACAGCAGCTACCACAGGACAGACACTGTGGTAAAACAGTTCAACAGAGTGTACATCAATAATAAACTCACAGATTCTTGTTGCGTTTGTATCAAAGAGATTCAAATTTTTAACATTTATATTAAAGATGCAGTTTGGATAGATGCATCACTTTTTAATGTTTTTAATGTCACAGTTTTAATGTTAATGTTAAGAGTTCAAATCATATCAAGTATGTATATATGTTATTTGTCTTAAGTGTACAGTATATCATTGACAAGCTGCATGTGTTAGTAAATCACTCCTTAGAAATGTAAAGAAAAAAGATGTAAGACATGTATGTACAGTAGTATATACACTCAATATTTAATTTAGGTCAAAGTAGTTTTTTCTTTCAACAAAATCATAGTCTTTTAAAGTTTGTAAAGTATGCAGTTTCTAGATCTATTATGAGATATTACGCTTCATTTCATTGTGACACTATATGTTGTGTATGTATGCAGTTTTGCTATGTAATTTAGTAATTTCATACATTACTAGGTTTTGTACAATTTTATAGTGTTTGCTGTGTAGTTAAAGGTAACCATTTCCTTAATACGGTACATTCATAAAAAGTGTGGAAACAAAATTTTAAAAAATTTAAAAATGTTACACAAATGGAATTTAACTTTCACTGTTTTCCAACAGCAGCTATGTATAAAAACATCTAGTATGTGGTACTACTAGAAATGGTGAGAGAATAGATATATGCCCTGTATATGTTACAATTATTTCAGATAAGAATCATGTATACATCACACAATCAGCCACTACTACTGTGTACTGACCATGCTGATGTAGTCAAGTTAACGTACTGTATACTACAAACCTGCATCCAAAAATTAACCATCATTTTATACGGATATGAGCAATGAGAATACGCACTCAGCTATTGTACGAGCACATTGAAACCATGCCAGTAATATCTTTAACCAGTCTCCCACGAATTTGAAATTTATGCAGCGTGGAGTAAACGAGTCTTCTAAAGAAATATTGATTGCAAGTCAGACGCCCGCTTGCCTTGCGGATTGGGATTATTCAAACAGCGAGTCTTTATGCTACGGACTGACTTGACGTGCTTAGAAGAATATCATCGAGGTTACATATGCACGATTTGTATACATACATACAAAAATAAACAGAGACAGTTTGTAGGGGGTCAAAAATATGGGTCAAAAAATCGTTGTGCAAAGAAAAAATCTGCAAAACATTTCTCAATCCAGGTTCGAAAATTAAACTGACGAAATTACTCGAAATCTATTTAAGATGTTTCAAACCAAACATTTAACCTAGGACTTTTCACCTACAAATAATTCTTACAGTATATTGCAATTAACAATAGATGGCTTATCTCCATACTCCATTTAAGTAACAGTCTTCAAGAGGGAATGGACCATAAACTATATTTTACAATCTTTTCAAGGAGGTGTTGGTTAACTTTGCTTTCACTACAGCCCATTGACAGAGCAATTACTGCAGAGATTATGAGTTAAAGTTTCACTAGGCTATTATTAATGTCCTTAAATTATAATGCACGACTGTTAAGAAGTTGAAAAGAAACTTTGGTTAGTCATTGACAGAAAGTGAAAGCTCAGGAGGAGCTGTTAGTACACCGAATGGAAGTGAGACACCTTCAGAGTTTCTGTCCTGGACAAACAGAGAGTTGACATCACACTGAGGGAGTATACAGACTCACACAGCATTGTCACATGACTTTTGGCATCATAAAACCCAACACACTCGTCAGTCTTTAAACAGTCTTTTAAGGCATTGAAGACTCGCCCCGAACCGTGTGCAGCCATCTGAAAAAAATAACTTTCTGTTGCTTGCAAGTGTTGTTTGTGTCGCTACAAAATGCAGACAGTAATGAAACGTGATACCTTGTTATCTTTAGCTGGACCTGAGATGTCCATCGCTGTATCGTTTATACACTGTGTTGTGGGTATTGATCACAGCTGTATATACTGACTGTACACTAGTGTCTAATTACCGATGGTAGAAAGTTGTGTGCGTATTTTCTGGGATCGATGGTGGTGTCTAACACTTCTGTTACACCTCATTCAAAACTAGGTCAGATTACCGGCATTACACGTTTATTTTTGCGCGAGTCTTCACAACCTTTAAAAGTGCAAGATCGAGATGAACTGTTGACGACATCTTGTCTTTCCCTGTCATAAATTTTGGCAGACAATATAAAGAGGGTGCCCATTCTCTCCTACATGAGACCTACAGTGCTCACTGTATAAATTTAAAGAAGTCCTCCTAACCATTACCCCTTTATCCAGAAAGAGAGAGAGAGAGAGAGATCCTTTATAAAACAATAAACGATCTACTCCGACTAGCCGGCGAAACCTTTATTCAATTTGAGAGGGTATCACTTATAATGTTCCATATGGTCATATATTGCCAGACTGTAAACTTCACACAATTCCAGAACAAATAGCGATGAACTTTTATGTTTTTCTTACTTTTACTTTCCTTTGGCACTCATGACAGGCATTCTGACTCAATTAATGGCACAAGAAAGTGACGGCTTGTCCCAACACTCACACCGTACTGCTTGATATGAGGAAGGGATTATGCAAAATAATATTTCACAAACAGAGAACCACGGTACATACTCAAGGAGTCCTTTTTAAAAATAAACACTCACATTGAAGTAGTCTGGCACCAAGAGACATCTGAGGTGCACGTTTCACATCTTCTTAAAATCTTTTTAGAGTCTAGAGGTGGTACAGAGAGAGGAGGAGGAGGAGGGCAGCACACCCAGGCAGTAGCAGCACAGAGGACAGCAGCACAGAGTAGCACAGAGCAGCACAGAGGACACAGAGGGCAGTAGCACAGAGGTGGAGGGCAGCACAGAATTTGAGAGGGGAGGGGAGGGGGGACCGGGAGGGAGGGAAGGCGAGGATACAACTGTTGACTGATGTCTATCCTATGGAAAGAGTCTATTGGGGAAAGTTTAATTACAGAATACTTCTGCAGTTCAAGTACACATGTTGTCAGTGGTGTTGTCATCAAATGTAAGCTATTTGGAAGAAATACTGAATGGTCTTAAGGTTTGTCTGCAGCTTGCTTACAGACTTAGCTTTTCATTTTGGTTTTCAATATTATCCACAATGTTTCAGAATCAGGTAGTTAGCATTACACATAGAGTTTTAACCATCTGCCTACAAATTTTGCAAATTATGCTCCTTAAATTGAACAAAGTTATCGACTGATCTTTTGAAACTGCAACGTATACTGCTAAAAAGTCCTGGAAGGAGTGTAAAGCTTAAATACTGCCTTGCACAAAACTGTCTGACAGAAACGAGAGACCGCTATAAAGTAAAGGTAAACTCACTGACGACTTCTCCCGACAGTATGAAGAAGGATTTCCTCTCTTGCTACATAATTACTTTATAAACAAATTTAGTTGGGAACACAAAAGAAATGTGGTGTATACAAAATTAATTGTGTACTAAACTTGATGCAAAATTAAAAAGTGAAATTGAAACCTGATCAGCTTGATTGAGGGCGCAACATTTATGATACTTTGCATCATCATTTTGAGGAAGAAATTTAACTCAATGTTTACCAAAACAGATTTATATATGTACAGAGTCTATCAAGATTAATATGCCTGCTTAATAAACATTCATTCACAAATTCTTGCAGGAATGATCAAGAAGAATAAATTACTATTACCTTGATTCATGTTTATTAAAGAATAAGATTTTACTACTTTGACTGCACAAAATAAAACGTTACCAACAGGTTAAAAATATCAATATGTGATTATATAATGGTGTTCAGATGTTGCACAATGACAGTATCAACAAAAGACATTGATCATGGAATACTTTGAGATTTTCCTCCGCTTATTATCGACTCAGAACTGTCTTAGTTAGAGTTTATAAATTTGACGAACATCATGTTTTTTCAGTCTATTTATGAGGTCTATTATAATTATGTTGCCTCAAATGTGTTATTTGTGAAAACTATGAGGAGAGAAGTAAAACATTGCAGTTTACTAATTTTGCCATTTCAACAAATCAACAACAAAATAAGATGTTATGTCGTTGTATATTTTTACCTGCATATTTTGATTTTGATTCTCATTAATCAAAAATATGGTTTTTGCATCTGAAAGAAAGCCCAAATGCATGCCAGAATGAAGAGGTAATGATAAAAATAGTAACAATAATATTTAGATTTATAAAGTGAAGACTTATCCACCGATAACTGTCTCAAGGCGCATCACAATATGACCCTGGTCAACGATGATAACCTGTCAAACATAGAGACAATCCCTGCACATGGCAGCAGCGAAATCGAAATCATTTCGTTTAAAGCGATTGCACGCCTTTGGACTCAGTTTCAAGTTTGCTATTCAATAGTTGATCATAACAACAGATGAGAACACAGTACTATTATTACTTAATTCTCCGAATTCATGGTTTCGACCAATTAAAAAGACCTTGTTCTTTCTTCTTTTGTTTCAAACCTAATATCACTCAAGCTTTCCCTTCACCCTGGATAATCAAAAGGGCTGTATTCTTTTGATTCCTTACAACTTTACTTCAATTTTTGTATATCTTTCTCTTCACTACAGTATGAATGTACATTATAGCAGCTGAATTTTGGTGTCCATTTGTGTCTATTATTCGGCCTGCTGACACATATATGCTGTGCATAAATAGAAAACTACACAAACATATCTTGCTGGCATACATATATACCCATAAATGTCATAAATTGTCAAATTTAAAAGATGTCTGAAATCTTGTCAGAGTGTGTTGCATAATTTCAAAACTGGAGCATAAGAAAAAAGTACTAGTAAGCAGATGTACTTAACCAATTCTACTTGGCTGGTACCTGTAACGCATCTGGGCAAGAGAAAGCTGCTAAAATTTGTCGTTAGGTGAAAGCAAGGTCAAAAATAGTAAAGTACACCTTACCTTGGTGTATTGAGAATCAAGTTTTATCATACCTTTCTTGGAACATTGCACCAGAAATTTAAATTCATGTTATGAGAAGACAAATTGTTATGTTGCAGTTTATTTAGCTCAAAGACATCATTTATATTGAGTTTATCATTTCAAATGAATTTGACCTTCATCAAATGCACTTTAGTATCGAAACAATGTATCAAACTTTAGCTAAAAGAAAGCTGCTTATGATGTAAATAGGCATGTCAAACCAGCTGACAAAAAGGTTATGATGTGCAATTAGGACATTTAACTATTTACTCTTATTCTGTTGTAAAACAGTAACTGATAATAGTTTCCACTACATACACCTCACAACTGTTGACATGCTTGACTTCATTAAAAGACCTCCATAGCAGAATGGACAGTTTTTTTCTGATGCAACCGGCCAAGTTAGTGGTGAAATCAGTTTAAAAAAACCTGATTACTGCGTGGCTGTTATTTTATGCCAATTGACTAGGGAACTGTCTGGCTTCACAATTCTGGATCTCGTAGATCATGAACGTTAGGGAGCGAATCGTGGTGAGAAAACTTACAATTTTTTTACCGACGACACATAGGCCCCGAGTCGGACTGAACAACATGAAGTCAATGTTCTTTGGGGGATTTGGTATTAAATCTAATGCAATCTACTGGAAGAGGGGAAGAGAGAGGGTGGGACATCAGTTTGTCACCTGGAGGTTGCCAAACTACCTATGATTAATGTGGTCAATTCAAATCACGACCTAAAGAAAATGCCTCAATTAGTCAAACAAATTTCCAAATTCTGAAGAAAAACTCAATCATAATGTTTTCAAATATATGTTTGGAAATATCTGCACAGTAACTTGACAAAACAACAACTACTGTAGACTCTTAGTATGCTTCAACATGTACATTATAACATGAAAATAAGTCCAGACTGACACATTACAGATTTACACTATATACCCATCTTTATCGATGAAGGTGAATCTGAGATACTACTCCCGGTGCCAATATAGGATCTAACACGAACAGGATCTCAAATACGCTACTGTAAGGCTTCCTGCTCCTTGGGCCTCTAAACTAAACTAAACTAACAAAGCTAGTCAATAATTTTGTCTGTCAGGATGGTAGTGATCGAGATCTATGTACGTTTTGTGTGCCACACTAACATGGCGATTGGTAGTTTAATTGGTACCTCCTTACAATAACAAGTGTCTTCGTTTGAATTTCACAAACCATCAACTCATCCGGCACCTCATAGGAGTAATTCCACACTTGCATACATAGCACATATATATCATACCAGTTCGTAATATATATCAAATCTGGATTCTTCACATGAACGGGCACACAAACGTACCGAAACGCCGTTCATTTTCCATTCGTACCCTTCCACCGACTTTACTACAGGTTTTGATTATCGGTGTACAGATCGTCTGTAGACAAATGTCACACATATTCTGCATTTCACATCGTCAACGCCAATTCTTAACAATTTTTATCATCAAATATGATTAGTTTTGTCAAAATTTACTGGTATGCTATGAAAAGGATAAGGAAGCATAACAATCTCGGATCACGGAAGCAACTGGATGAAAATAGCATGGAACTGTCAAGCAGATGTGTATTTATACTACTATACCTACACAGCATGAATTCACACTGTATCCTGTCTATACTATACAGTGTATTATTACAACACACATTAAACTATGCTAGGTTTGCATAAAAAGCTAGAAGATAGTCTCACTTACTGAAGAATAACAAATACTGGTGTTAATATGTTTATAGACATAATACATGTTGAAAACTAAGTTGATAGTGAAAGTAACCTTCACATTTTCAAACATAAACTACAGTACTCAACCCTTAACTTTGTGATCGGTTATAAACAGCTCTGTCAAAAATGACTTGAATGTCAATCAGATCCATTTTTGGAATCATCCATTGTTCTCAGATTTTTGTTAAAAATGGTGCCCAAGATTTCAAGAAAAGCATAATTTGAATATTTCAAAAGCTGTAATCATGTGATCTAACCTGCCCCCCTCCCTCCCCTCTTGATCTTGCAGTGCATACAGATTGAACATACATTCGGTCATGGTATTATCATTCATGGTTCAGAATGCTAAATATTGAGTGAATTACCATACACTATGACCACACATGTTTTAATAAATCAAACAGGTTATTATCATATACAAGTGTGTGTGTCAGCATACAACATATCAATGCCCGACAAACAATGTATAAAATAATCAAACTAAATCTAAATCTAAAAGTGTACTTCTTCATTATACAATATACTCACTGATCAGTTCTCCAAACCATACCAGAAAGTTCTGCTATTTAATCCAGCAAGGGTCTTTCAAACATGAGCAAGCACTTGAATCCTTTAAATCTACAATTAACTTCAATTCACATGAGTAGCACATCCCTTCACTTTGAGAAGTTTTGTAGGTCTTCAGTATATAGTATGTACAATATTAACCTCATTCTCGAAACACCTGTTGTACAAATAAAGCCTCGGCTTTGTTTATAACTGTCAACTGAACTCAATTTGAACCACTGGACTGTCCATCTGTTTACTTCCACATCGGACAATACTGGGCATGCTCGGAACCTTTCAATCTTTCTTCGATATCATGATTCTCTACATTCCTGTCATTGTGTGATCCCATTTTGGATCAATAATCTGGCACAGGGCCCCCTTCTCGGGGAGGTATAAAAATCCATACTTTATTAGGTTTATACAAGATGCAAACTGTAGAAAGTAAACAAAGAACCATGTGAAAATGCAAATTACATTGTTCATGGAATCATGCACTGATTTTAATCCAGACAGATTAAGACAACACCAGAGGAAGCTCACTTACTTTCCACCCCTCCCCCCACCCTCCTGCCATGCCCGCTCCATCCCACAACAGGGTTGGAAATTTCTCGACCTAAAACCAAAGCAAGTGTTTATATGTGGACTAAATGAACAAGAGGAAAACTTCCTTCACTTTGTTTATAACTGTCAAAAGAACTTCGTGTAACCCCCCAGACTGACCATCTGTTAACTTATGGAAGCAGGTACTACTGGGCATGCTCAGTACTTAAAGTCAATCTTTTTGATATCACAACTCTCTGCAGTCCAGTCATTATGTTACCCATGAAGGATCAATAAGTCTGGCAGTTTGGGCACAGGACCTCCTATTAAGTGACGCTAAAAAATCTATACTGAAGTAGAATGATACAAAATGCAAAGTACATTTCTGAAAGGAAGCAAAGTTCTTAGTGAAAGAATGATCTCACATGCGACTTAAACCGCGTATTCAAAAGTACTTTAGTTTTTACCAACATGCATTTTAATTACAAACTGGTCAATGAAAATGAACTATAACTTTGGAGAAAAGAATTTGTACTTTCTTTCTTTTTCTTTTTTGTTGTTGTTTTCTTTGGGATTTTAAAACCCAAGGTGACCAGTGCTACAACTATCAAGATGTTCAGATCGGTGGAAGTCTAGAACTCCTATAAGGAACCTCTAGCGTATTAATCCAAGGTATTCCGGGCGAATTTCGAAGAAAAATTTTTCCCAATACGAAAACGTGTAAGACACTTTGGAGTGGTAAAATAAGAAGGAGGTCACTGGGGGTCAGTGAGGGTGCACAGTGTTAAAAGATTACCAGGGCATACTAGACACGGTAGAATGCGGTGCTAAGGTTGTGGGGAGACAGGTAAGCGGGGAGCGAAGTAAATATCAAGATGTTCAGAAAAAAACATTAAATATTAAATATCATCTAAAATGCCTTTTTTTGTACCTATTGTTGTAAACAAGTGGCAAATGGCGAGTCTTAAGCCTATACAGTGCCGCACTGCAACTTTTGAGGGGCTACTCGATTAATGCGACTTCTTTCATTTTCCCAATTATTGAACTTGTCTTTTAGCTGCAGAATGGTGTGCGGAAATTGTCACTATTACTCCATGACACTACCTTGATCAGAGCGATCTATTATGCAATGAAAATCTCAGGATGACAAGGCATCTTATCTTCCGAAAGAAAATCTACTCGCCAATGGCGAGTGGGCGACCGTATAGTTACCAAGTTAAAAATAACTATTTATCAAAGGTAATTCTGAAACAAAACAGTCAACAATGAGGTATATGATATAAAAAACCACTTGGATTTAACTCTCACATTATTATGAGTGCCACTTACATCACAATTGCCTCTGTCGTCCAATGGTTGGCCATTAAACATGAAAGTGAAATCATCATATTTTCTGTACATACTCTAGGTTCACGCCAAAATGTCATTCACCCAGGATGTACAGTTGCAAAATTAAAACTGTGTATGTGCAATTCTTTTAAATCATAGCCTTAGAAATAACAGAGAAAATGGAATGGCCCAGAAAGGAAGTCATTTTGGCAAGATGGTTTAAAGTTCACAGATTATTACAGCTGACATTTCCACCATCCCCTTAGAACTGACCTCATGTGAGACCAGCCACTTCCAGTCTGCAGTGCTACCTTTCTGTTCTACCTCTCTCCCTCCCACTCCCATCCCCCTTCCTCTTCCCCTTCCCCCATTCTTTAAGGAGTTGTGTGATGACAAAAAAACAATGTCAAGAAAATATAGCTGTGATTGAACGTTTCCTTTATGCCTAACTTCAATCCCTAGAACTGTTTTCATGCAAATTATGCAAATAACGAGTTCTGAAAAACTCGCTCAAAAAATATATTCGCCATACAGTGGATGTATGTGGATGTATCTTATTATTATGATTCCTCTTTTCATCTCTCTCTCTCTCTCTCTCTCTCACAGTTCACCTCAGTTGCTTAATACTGAGTATAGTGAGCGAAATGAAAAACGCCAAACCAACTACTGTATTGCAACCATTTGCAGCTATTGATTTTTAAATTGGACAGAGTTTTTAACTCTGTAAATGTCAAGAGTCTTATTGATATAGCACAGGAATGGAAACACTTAGTGCCCTAAATAGACTGACAATAAATAGGACAATGTTGAGACATATAGATGTCTACATCTATTGCACATTCAATATGTTTTTTTACATATTGGATTCATATCTAGAATGTTTCAGCACTGTATGTGATCGGAACAGATGTTGGTGCCTTTTTTAAATATTATATAATCATTTAAATCAACAACGGTATATGAGAGGAATTAACAACTTTTAAGTTGGGGGGAAAAAAATTCTTCCATATCATTTGCATAAAAAATAGTCAATTTGCATATTTATACATCAATTTTCTACTTTGGTTGCAGTAGTTTCATTTCTTCTAAACATGTCTTTGTCTCCAATATAATATACCGTAAGGTACACTCTCTATAAAATAATATTCAACTACTAAAACAAAAGAAAATATTTAACAATGATTTACATGAAATCCAAATTACCATGTACTTATTTGGTCTGGTCCTGTACTTTCTTATTATACATGAAACTAACACAACAGAGTATCACGCAGTATCAATTACAATTTCCACAAAAATTTCTACTCATCTACATGAGTATCAACATATTTTAGATATGTAGCTATATACATATATATATACCAGACTTGCAGTACTCATATAGATGGTACTCATATTCATGGTACTCATATACATGGTACTCATATTCCAGTCTATGTTAGAATACATTTTTCAGTAATCGTGACTTTGTCCTCGTACTCGGAGGAAACAAATTTTATGTACTCCTATTTGTAGTCGGGGCTTTTAAAAATTGTAATTTCCTTTCTTGGCTATTCTTCACACCAGTTGTAACCCTCAGATGAATAGAATTAGCCATCTCTATTCATATTTGGCAATATCATGGCACCAATTAACAATTCTTCCCACCTCTCCTATCGACTACTACAGCAATAAATTAATTCCTATGTACAGCAACACCGAAATGAACAAATAGCACGCTTTACCATTCACTCAGATATATACTCATTCTGTCAAACTGCATCAAAACCTTCAATAGATATATACTACTACCATGGCAACCTGTCTTTGTATGAACAGCCTAATTAGCATATATGTGGTGATTTCATTAGCCCACACACACAAACACATTGAGCCATATGCTCATGTCCGACTAAATGACGATTGTGGGGTGTACTTTTCTTTCTCCTCTATTTATCATCCCTCTAGGCAAATCAACTTATATACATATCTTTGGCTTGGGTGATTTTTTGACCTTCATCTCCTTGGCTAATGTATTAATAGCATGATTGGATTGACTGGGTAAGAAAAACAGAACACAAAGAAGGATTTTAGGCCTGAAGTCACTCGACTGAGGAATACAAACATCCAGCTCATAAAAAGGGCACGAAGGAATTCAACGCAGAGATGTGTCGTACAACTGATTATATTGCAGACAAACCACGGGAATGTATAGAAAAATCAAATATCATTAACAGCTTATTGCTTTTGATAGTGGAATATTAGGTGAACGGCAAATTATGTGACCTATTTCAGTTTACAGCTATCTTTTTTTTTGTCCATTTCTGTCGATGTTTTTACCCTAAAACAAAATAAGTGAAGATTGGTCTTTTTGACTTCCAAAGAAAAGCTTTTAAGCTTTCTTAAGACATTGAATTAACCCTACTTTGACTAGATTGATGGTCTTAAATCAACTTTCCTTGTGATCAGATATAGTAGGCTAGAGAATCTAGGAAGTTTGATTGACATGTGTCAAATTTTAGTAGAAGTATGTTCTTCAGTGGAACACTTCCTTGTGACAAAAAGTCATGTACCTATATTTCTGTTTATCACTCTGTTATTCAATTTTGCTTTAATTATTATTTACGTTAACTTTGTTTTTAGTTTCCACTGTCTTGCCTGATCTAGTTTCTGGGCTTGTGATGACCCCACAATTTTAATATTCTGCACTTCTCCCATTTATCTCCCTAGTATTTAACTGAGCACAAAAGTCAAATGTCAAAATTGCTCTCAGTGATGACATCACAATGAGTTGCAATGCCTTCAATACTGGTCTTAAAAGCGATCTTTTCACTTAAAATCCAAACTAATTTTCTATAAACTCAAGAGCTTAACTTCTGTGTGTTAATTACAGTTAGACCCTACCTTGATCTGAATCAAATACAGGATTTGTCACACTGTGGCATTTGCATACAAATTTCCATTCATATATTGACGTCACGTTGATTTGCTGTAACCTTTGACCCTAACCTTTGACCCAGAGTTATCTGTGACACAGGATGCCTTTATACTGTAATGCTACAAATTTGATCTTATATGTTCAACTGTGGTGTCTGCATGGAATGACTAACTTCTCTTCTAGAACAATCTTGATATGACTTGCTTTTGACTGTAAGCGATTTGAATCAGAGGGCCTTCCTACACCCGTCATTGTCCTCAGTGAACTCACATTTCATTTTCCAATCTAGTTCAAGTGTAAACAAGAGTAAGCCAGGTTTGGAATGCAAGTGATTAAAACCTTTACATGTCTAATTCTCAATTAATAAGAAGAAGGCTAAATTTCATTGCAAGTTATCCTGGTAATGTTGTGACACTCCTACCCAAGATCTTTGTTTTGATTACATTTATATATATCCAAAAGTTTGAATCCTACTTTTGGTGAGAACCAGACCTTGATTCCAAACATAACAATGAGTATGTGCTTTCCTGCAACAGCTATCCTACAATACACTGAAATTGAGTTCTAAACAAATTTAATCTCCAAAAACAGACAAGGTTGTTGAAATTCAGTTTTATCTGCTACTGTGTACCTCTGACGATATCCATCTTGTATAGCTCTATAATCAGATATATGGTTTCTATTTAGGTCATGTACATACATGTATAATTATATGAAAGGCAGATTACAACTTTGTCCCTGAGAGACTCGTAATACACAATCCAATAATTACTGCCTGCCTGCTGTAATATTACAGGCACAGACTAATGCAGACCAGGTGGCCTTAGCTTTGAGATCTGGTGGTTATAAACACACACACACACACACATAGGCAAATGTATATATTCTAATGACCTGAAACAAAAATAAAAATTGTCTTCAATAAAAGCCGAATTTCATATCTGATATATGCAAAGTTTTCTTCCTAATTGCCGCCTTTAATCTGAAAGCTGCTGGATTAGAATCTGCAATTTTTTACATCCAATAAGGATCAAAGAACTTGAATAGAGAATTTTATATTTTACTGTTTTCCTTGAAATTGTACAAACTAAAATTTTGACAAGACAATTGAGGAGAAGAATGCCAACATAGTAACATGATTGGCTATACAAAATGTGCTGAAGTATTTAGTTCAAGATGTGATATGATATTTAGTAGGACTGTTCATTATGCCACATATTATGTACAATGACATGATGTTAAGCCACCAAGTTCCTATTTTACATACGCTGCATATAAACATGTTCTTTGAATGTACATATATTTTTTTTACTATTTTTTTTTAATTCATATATTTGTTTTACTGTTTATCATGTAATTATTATATTCTTTTATACACTATTTTTATTAACTTAATTTAACTTGATTTTTTATTTTTTTTTTTAAATTCTTTCTTATTATTGTTTTATTCTTCATCATGTGAAGCGCATATGAATATATATATTTTATAGTATTTGCGCTATATAAGGAACCATGATAATAATAAATACTTGAACATTCATAATATGAATTCCATGCCTTAAATCCCTCACATGCTTTCTACTTTATTTAACATCAAAATCTCACGAAATATTCCAAAATCGAAAGATTTCATTTCGAACTTGGTAATGTAATGTGAACCCTATGTGACTCATTTTAGGGGGTGTTCTATCCGGGCAATTACTACAAAAATCATATCGACTACCCTACAACGTCAATTAAAACTAAAATTCAAAAGGGGAACATCTGCTGATTCGACCGTTTCATTCTTCACTAAGACAAAAGATGAGAAAGTCGTGCCTATTCCTCGTTTCAATACAGCCATTTGTAACGGATGGTCTTCAATACTAGGAGCCACTTTGACAAAAACAACTGAAAAGCAATTGAAACATTAAAGCTGTTTTTGCTTAAGTAAACATTCCCACGATATACATAACGACCACTTAAAAGCTAGGTTTCATTTTGTACATTATCAGCAAAATTACTAATAAGTATATGCAAGTTCATCCTATTTTCTGTGCCATCTCTCTCCCTCTCTCCCAGTCTCCCAAAAACCCCCATGTAACCACTACCACCCTACTTCCCTCTCCAATCAAAAACCAAACAAACCGTAGAATAAAATGTGCTAAAAGCCATGAATAGAACTGATCACACACTCTGATATCTGTATAGTTAGGGCATTATTCATCTGGAATACATAATCTGTGTTTATATGTTCCTTGTGCAAGAAGTTTGTGAAGCTTTTTACATAATTTATGAAGAGCTATACTCTTCAATTGAAATTTCTTCCTTGCTAACATCCTGGTGGATGACATGTAACTGGATGTGACCGTCAATTCTCCGATATCCGAAGCCTTTCGCCTCTGACAAGCCCCCCCCTCCCCCCCCCCCTAATTGACAAAACGATTATAGAGATTTGAATCGAGGGGAATTGTACTGGATGGCTGACAGAGCAATGGACTTACCAACCCGAGAACATTAACAAGTGTAATTACAGCGATTAACTAATTACCCCGATTTCAAAGGCTTTGTTAATTTAAACGAATGAAAGTGAAAAGCCTTCACATCCTGTTCAAGTTGTACCAGTTGACAACAGAACCGAAAGTTGAAAATTCTACTGAATACATTATTCTGTTTACTTTGGGGTTTTTCCCTCTTCAGTGAATGAGGTGTATTTTTCAGCCAAGAATCTAGCTTAAGAAAGTAAAGTCAATTAAACAACGGATGTATTAAGAAAGTTATCACGCAATATATTTCCAATAAAGCAAAACTCCAGGTTCATGACTGAAAAGTTGGATTTTTTCACTAAATTTAAGGTTAACCACAGGATTGTCATCTCTGAGAGAAGGAATCCTTTAATACTCAGGATAACAATATAAAAAAAAAAAAAAATCCATCAAAAAATTTAAAGCCTTAAAATTTTGCCAAGTTGATCATAAATTATGAACTCAGACAGCAGTGAATACATGTAACCTGGTGTTGCATTAAGTTAGTATGATTAGTTTGTAAAGGAAAGCAAAAACTACCATTTTCTCCCTAATGACAAAACATTTCATGATCATCCTTACAAAATGTTTGCTTTGTCTGTGCTCAGTCTCTTGATAATCCATTTTACTGGAATTATCAACTGATTAAAAGCCATGATTATTTATTTACTTAATCCAGGTACATGGTTCTCTGTGGATTATCTTTTTATTGCTGTATTTTTCTGGAGGTCTTTATTCTCCAAATTGTTCTGAGACAATTTTACGGAACATACAAGATGACTGAATGTCTAAGTGAGGACAATTTCCTTGAAGGTTGTAATAAAAAACAGTTCAAGTATTTTGACCAAAGGTGACCATATTTGAATATCTAGCATATTTGGGGCCAATACAGCATACCATTAACAACTGTATAAGACAAGTGTCTCTTATATATTTTTTAGCTAAATCACAGTGCACAAGGTCTCTGCCGATTCAAGTCTTGCCAAGATTTATTTGTCATAAATAAAACAACTACGATCTATAAAATAATGAATGAAAAAATCATCTATAGAGAGCTGATTTACACTGTATAAAAACAAAAGAGGTTCAACTTGACAATCATAAAAATTGATGGCCTTCTATAGAAAGAACAGGGGGAAAATATGTGAAAATTTTCAAAAGTAATTAACAATCCAAGGTAAAACAGGGGCAGAAAGCTGTTACTTTTACTAATCCCTAGTGTATAGCAGAACTCAAGAGTAGACAATACTAGCTCATAAAACAAACTTCTTCTAGATTACATGTATACCTTGATATCATTACAGATTTTCCCTTGAATAAGCTCATTCCTGATAATCAAAATTTTGATTATGATACCGTAACGTGTAGCTGTGTATGGATATGACAAGTTTTGATACTGTGATGAAACATCTCAGAATTTCCAAATGTCAGATGCAACATGGAATTACAGTAATTCCTCTCAGGCTAAAACAAAACAGTATAGGGATGGATCATGGGAGGGGGCCTAGGGGGTGGACCAAAGTCACTCTTCTGAGTTAGTTTCCTTTTTTTTGGAGGGGGGAGGGGGGGAAGGGGACTAGAAGTTGAAGTGGAAGTAACATACATTTTCGAAATATACAGGGCACATAGAACTGGAAAAGACTATGCATGCTTTACCCACTGGCATTTTTGTTTACTTTTTACTAATGCTTTCTTAATATAAGCAATGCTTTCTTATTATAAGCAATGCTTTCTTAATATAAGCAATGCTTTCTTAATATAAGCAATGCTTTCTTAATATAAGCAATGCTCTTTAGGTAGTCAGTTTGGTACCTACCGATACTACCCGGGAACTCTCTTCCTAGAAATCCTAGATTTGTCACTGATTGGTGATTTGCTAACAAACTACGCCTGACTGAACAATATGACCGTGAATATATGTGTAAGAAGAACAAACATTCTGTTAAAATCTATGTACACAACTTGAAATGTTTCATCAAAAATGCAACATACCCTTCAAACAGTCTATGACGCAAAGACAAACCAACAACTTTCCAACCATGAAAGGAAATACTGCGACTGATTACAGGAAAGAGTCAAACAAGAACAGGTGCAACAACGAGGGAAGCCAAGGACTTCTTTTTGCTTCAAATTTCTTGTTTGAAATATCGGCCTTGTTATCTCCTAAACTCAATTATTTAACGTTATGTTTAAGACAGAAAGATTCCTTAAAATTGGTCCGTCTGTGGAAACTCTGGCAAACAGTGTGCAACTTATGATCAGTTGATTGTACAGTAAATATACAGTATATAATACTATCTTTGTGGCTGGGTGATAAATTCTATTGTCTGCAGGGGTCCTAATACCTACAGTAAGTACCACTCCATTTGGAGTAACCCCAAATACAAATCTCATTCTGTCAGAGCTGTAGACATGTTTGATAAAGGCATGTTTTTGTTCTGTGTTAATATACTCTAAATGGACTTGGAACCCTTCCAAGCTGGTTGAGTAATCGATTTGTGAAAATGAAACATGAAGGTAGTGAGCAGAAACTAACACGAACTATATGTGTTTATTCATTATGACATCATGTTTACTGCTTGCCTTATATTTTTGATTTGATTAAAGAGATAAGGTTTAGAAGACAGGTCAAAGGTGAGGAAGAGAAGTAAATCCAAACAATGATCAGAGGTCAACGCATAATAGCAGCAATGAATTCATTCAGGATACCATAATTCATACAAGTATACAACAGACTTTTATTTTGTCGGAGGTGTTTATGAGGCAAGATACTTTTACCTGTCCCCATGCTACAATTGCACTTTGTCCTTGCTTATACATAAAACTAACATATTTATATAGCATGTCAGAACGGTACTGTAGTAGGTCTCGATTTGACCTCATTTACTTCTACATCATTGTCCACCATCTCTTCCTACACAATCTACCATTTTAAAGAACACATGATCTAATTCAAGATAAAGCATATTCATATGAGGTAAGAGAAATACCATAATTATCAATTCTACCACTTTAAAGAAAAAAGCACATGAATAAATGAATGATTTCATTTTCCTTGTGATTTTCATGCCATCCAAATCCAACACGATGGAGGGAAAGTTCATATGATTTCCTTAATGCAGTTTACTATATCAACTAATTAAACAATTTTATGTTTTATTCAACATTCAATAGCCACTGTACCATTGCAATTTTTATCTCAATAACTATAGACATAAAGTTAAGAATTTAAAAAAAAATTCAAACTTGCAGTAATATAGCACATGATTAATCATGCATACCGTAGCTATGAAGCTTTTCTGAGGGATGAAAGTTTTCGAATCTAAATAAAAAATTATTATTAAATCAACATTAGTTCACATCCATAATTTATTATAGGATAAGTTAGGTGAGTATCAAACTGAGGTTTGATCAAATTGAAATCTAATTTCCGAAGACATTTTACTCAGAGGGTATGGCGGCAAACATCATTTAAAAAAGGAGCCCAGAGTTCTTCAATTTCTGTCAATATTAAAACCTTTTACAAAGCTAGTTGCACCCAGCACGGGCAATTATCAAAAGTTCAAATTTCTTTAGAACCATTTTGAGCATTGAATAAAAAAGAAAGTTTAACATGACCATGGATATGGTCACTTTCATACAGGATATATGTCAAGTTTTTTTCTTACAAATTTGCTTCCGTTCATCACTAAAGTACCTGGTAGTTCCATACAGAGTGAAAGAGAAACACTGTACATAGCTGAATACACATTGAACTCTACTCTGTCCACTAAAAAAACACAAGAATAAAAGAAGGATTTTAGAATTTGTGGGACACAAAATTTCCTGTATTGGTTCATTTATGTCTTCGTCACCAGACTTCTCAACGCAGCATGCATTGTTAAGCTGAATTTTGCTGCAGTACACCTGTCACACCTCACCTCCTCCCATGCTGTCTGCTCTCCCATACCACCCCCCCCCCCTCCCCCCTCCCCCCTCCCCCTCCCCACTCCCTCCTCCCCTGCACTCCCCTTCATCCTACCGCTGCCCACAAATACACAACAAATGATGCAGTTTACGTATGTAAAAGTTCAGCCATACTTTAACATAAGGACGCACTTGAAGAACATCAGCAATCTTACACCGGCTATTGCCTGTCGCTTTTCTATTTTGATGCCTTACTCAGTATATATTTCTTTTCTTTCAAGGAATGAATGTATGAATATCAACAATTATTTTTATAAACAAGTCAAATTGATTATCACTATGGACAGATGACTCACTCTATGTAATTCTTCTTCTTAGCATTCCACTTTAATTAAAAATTCCTCTCATTTAGTGCCACAGAAAAGAAAAAAGCAGCTTGATAGATCTTGGAAGAGACTTGAGTTTGTTTTCAAACATGTCAACTTTCATGAGGTATGCAGTCATAAAACAAACAGAGATTTGCATCATAGAATGTCCCTCAGGTACACTGTATAAAGAAGCGTGAATTTATATAGTTTGTACAGTGATGTGGCCATAACAGTACATACAAAATCTGCCAAATACTATATGAAAGAAGAGGCTGATCTATAAGATAGTTAAGATACTAAAATAACCAATCCATGACTGGGGAACTGGTTGTACAGTAAAACACTATATATACAAGACCTATGCTGTACTGGCTGAGCTGTCCAACAAATTACTTTGTGCCGATTCCTATGATCACCATTTCTTCATGGTGAGAATGTGATATGAAACAAGCAAATGTTCCATTGATGATAATGTTTGCAATTTGATTCAGCGTACCAGAGAATAATTTAGTAAGCAAATTTTGTGTAGCAGTTTTGAAGGTGTCTCCTATAAATACTATGGCTCCTGTGTACAAAATTGCATAGATGCATCTTTGGACTTGTACAAGCAATTAGAAGTAGATACTGATGATGTGGCCGAGTGGATAAAGGCGGTGGCATTTGAAGCAATGAGGCTTAGCAATCGGGAAGTTTCGGGGTTCGATTCCCGGCCGGGTCATAGTAAGGTGGGTTTTTCATCCAAGAGCAATCTAAGGTTTTCCCATCTGAAATGACTTTCTAAACATGAAAAGATTCCAAATTTGAGTTAAAATGTTGAATTGGAAGCCACCCGAGGTGTTATACCAGATCAAGTATTCTTTGCATTGAGACTTGAGTAACACCATGCACATATGCAATTGTGTACAAGTGTCAGTAGTAACATTTAATGTTCACTACAGTAGGCCTAACCCTAATTAACCTTGAGTGTTATATGTGTTGTATGACCAACTGTAATAAGAAGGAAGTAGACATATTAGCTTCCAAAATTGCTTCTCGACAGTGGCGGAGCGTCCATACAGTCAGGGGGGGCGGATGCCCCCCCCTGACGGGCTCAAATGGACTGCTGGCGCCCTTTTCAGCTTTTTACCACTTTTTACTTATTCGCGATTAATGACTTTTTTATTGCGCTCTCATCTACCTATTGACATTTGTCACATTTTGTTGGTGTATTTTTCTGACAAAATGCTCTAACAGCTATTTATTCTTCGTTTATCTGCAAATTAGCAAGGCCCGGAAAGGGTCATTTCCGGCAATCTAGGGAGTATCTTTACTCAAAAAATTTCTGTACGCTCCGCGCCAACCCTTGGTGGCGTTATGCTTAGATTGTGTCGAAAGCGCCCCTACAGACCATTCTCGCCCCCCCTGACCAATACCCCTAGCTCCGCCACTGCTTCTCGAGGATTCAGTTTTGATATCTTTGAAGTTGAAATTTACGTTTTCTTGTTTTCTTGTTTTCAAAATTTCCCAAGTGTCAAAAGCATTAAGTAATTTACATATTGAATAAATAGCATTTATGTAATACTCTCTAGTGTCGAAAACATCAGAAGTTCTCTGAAATTAATGTTCGCATTCACTTCGTTGTTTACTTGAAAAGTGTTTAAATTTTGAGTGGCATTTCACAAATGCTGATTCTGCAATCTGAAAAGCGATACTGATAGTAGACAGCGTTAGATACTTCATTAGTTCTTGCCATCAATATAAAGAACGAATAGTTATAACTTAGAATGATTCAGTAGTTAAATGCTTCAGTCAAGCTTAATTCCTCCAACTTTCAAAACTGGCTAATTATACTCCCTTAAAGCACTCTTGAAACGTTGCTGAAAGCTTCCCAGATAAATATATTTGCCATTTTTTTCCATCTTTGGTTTCCAACAGACAATGAACAGCAAACAGAAGCTATAGACTATAGTTGTGGAATGGAACATCAATATTCTCAAAGTCTGCACTAACAAATGCCTACTGTAGGCTGAGCCTGCATGCAACCAAGCTTACAGGACTCACATGTAATTAAACAAATAACTCCCATCAACTTATTTGTGTAATTTTTAATTATAATTTGCACATCAATTCTAATCTGTACTGTTGCTCAAGGTTTGGGCCCTCAATACAATGTCCAACAACATACTAAATTAAGGCTAGTATCATCCAGATTATTGCCAAACATTTATTGGGAGAAAAGAACAGGATAAAACAATTATCTTAGTCAGGAAAATTGCTTTGGAGTTAAATAATAAGAAAAAAAACATAAACATCTGGCAACATAGAACCATTCATCGCATACGTACCAGAATAGTTCGAACGACATCTGAGAACAAAGTGAACAATTGATTCTAATCGATACCAACGTTTGAAATAACTAGAGTATTACAGATGTGAGAAGACAGGTGAAGGAACAAGCAACATTCCAAAAGGTTCTTTTGTTTTTACTTTATGGTCACAAATGTTTACTTACAAATCTAGTTGCAAATATTTCCTACTAATCTTTCCAACTTCACAATCACATGCAATATCTCAGTCTCACATCACACTACTTTGTTGATCACTGGTAAACAAGCTCTAATATGAACTAGAACTGTTGATACATCATGGTTAATTGACCTATGACATAGTCTCCATGGTGATTGGCCCCTCACCTGTTTACCTTCTTTGTAACCACATCAGCAGGGTACCTTACACTATACCTATGGAAGTCTTACCTACTTCGATGCTCTTTACCTGCTGCACCTCTTCAAAGTTGTTATATATCTACCCCCCAAAACTGTTCAGGATTTGAAATAGAAGTCTAAATTAGAATATTTTCATGCATTCCTTTAGAAGACCATATGGAATACCAAAGCGATCAGAACAGCTCAATACCAGCCTCTCTATTTGCCTCATCTCTCCAACTGGAATTATGTTTGTATACGAATATCTAGGCATAACGAATGAGCCACAGGAACGATCTAAAATCGAAGGCTCTGTGTACCATAGCACAGTAACACCAGGGGATAATTTATCTGCTATTGCATAGCAAAATGATATATGTAAAAATGGTCACATGTGTCACATGTTGCTATACAAGTGCCAAGCTATAAATAGCACGTTCTTACAAACGAACCATACTAGAGTTAAAAAATTCAAAGCCTTCCAAAACTACTACACAAATCTTGAACACTCAATTAAATTCACTGTACGTGGACCAAATTGATGTTGAAATGTGTAGAATATTAATAATTTAAAAAAAGGAGAAAACCAATCATGTCAGCAAAAAGACAATGACAGGCTACACCTTGAGCAGCTACAGGTGTACAAACACTGTCCTTGCTTCTAAAATATACTAAAAAGATTGTACAAAAATTGTACAAAAATCCTTCTTGGGTTGCTATGTAGTAAGTCAGTCAATGTTAGTCTACCATCTTCCTAGGCTACTTACTACTTAGTACTTGTTTTTGTTTGATATTGCTGTTTTTTTTTTATTTATCTGCATTAAATTCCTTAACATACAGTACACATTAAGCAGTACAATTCCTTGCATGTACACTGCAAGTCTCGTTCACTATGATATGTTTTAAAATCATTACTGCAACAAGCAGACAGCTTCTGTCCAACACTGAAGAAGAAATCAAGTTACTTGCCATTTTGTTATCACTTTATGATTAAAGTGTTAGTCTGCAAACCTACATAATATACAGTAGGAAGTATTTCATTTAACATGGTAATGGCTGTCACCTCTAGAATTAAATCAACATCCCTTTTCTTGCTCACTTCTACTCCCTCCCCCACCCCCTCTCCTCCCCACCCCCGCTGCCCTCCCCCCTCTTCATCATGTATAATTTTACAGAATGAGGATACAATAGTTATGTATGTATACATGTACACACTGTTACAATTTCCGATCACACCACGTAACCGACGGTGATTATGACAGGGAAGACATCACTAATGGTTTAATTCATAATCACTATTAATAAGTTTGAGAGCAAAGGCTGTGGATCTCAAGTATATTGTACTTTAGGTAAACTCTGGAAACAAAGGATTTTACTTCAAACCTTCAAAAGCAGGGATATACGGTACAGATTAAACAAAATACAGCAGTTTGCAGGTTCTATAATTAGTCACATGATGATGCTCCCCATCAAGCACATACATACCAGCATCTGTCAAATATTCTTCTTAAATAGCACTTGGCATTTCACCAAAGACAGCTGAGAAGTTTATTTTCATATGGACCTACTCTTTTATTTTATTTTATTTTCCCTTTTTTGTTCTTGTTTTTTTTGACATGCCGATGTTCAATTTTTTGACTGCCTGACATCAAAATCAACCCAGGCTCCTAAATCCTAAATGCATACAGGTAAATGTCTTTTGTATAGGAGGATCACAATTAGTTCAATCTCTTTCTTTCCGCAAGATATAAACTGTCACCTCGTATTGTGAAAAGCAACCTAAAGGCAAGACAAATAATGATTTCTATTTTCCAACTTACCCTTTGTAACTGCGTTTTCTCCAATGACGATACATCTCCATTTGTGTCAGATACTAATTTCCACTGGAACTTTACTTTTTAATCAAATGTTATGAAAGATTAAACAAAACTATGAATGAATCATTCACTCTCCAAAATAGACACTTCATACTTTATATAAATGTTATCTAGATGTATAATTGTAAAGAGTCATAAAACTTCTTTCAAC
>JAIPMN010006735.1:3988-16621 GCA_020650975.1 Apostichopus californicus
CCCAATTCATAGTACCTGGACTTCGTAACAATAAACATACCTCTACATTAAGTAAACTACGCGTTACTGCATTTTAGGTTAAATTAATTTAGAATCCAGTTAGAAGTGACGCAGACGAAATACCCCCCCCCCCCCTCTTGTCATTGTTTTGATACTGCTCTTCATTTGATCATGCACACTGGTCGTAAGTTTATCATTGTTCTGTTTTATATAAGGGTTTATTTTGAACAATGTTTATACTTCGGGTTGAAACGACGTTTACATCATTAGTGATACGTATTATGACAATTGATACATTGACGTATAAATTTACTCACATGGTATTAGCTGTAGTTGACGCATTAAAATTATACTCAGCTACTATTATCACATTGACGATCACACTAGCGCTTACTAGAACAGCAATCAAAAGCAATCCCTGCCTTTGTGATCTGTGGAGGAAATATATTGTGATGAAATGTAGGAGAAAATACGAAAACGTGTTTGTTGTGTGTTTCTTTGTCAGAGAGTGGAGGTCCAATGGAAAGGCAATGAACTTTTTAACGGTTCGAGTCCTGACGTGAGTTACCTCTGAGGTAACTTTTAAATATATTTATGTTCGCCAGTTTGTTTATTGCACCCTACGGGAAGTTCCGCGTCGATGTGGCTCATTGTGGTGGTCGGTGAGTGAATTACCAGGGCGGTTAATTTGTTGGGGGAAAAACCGTGCGAGAGGGCCTTGCCTTGATACAAATGAGGGAACAGAAAATGTAAACTACAGGCGAATTTATAAAGTCGACGCCAAATGACTGAATTTTAACATATATGTAATATATAGAATTGAAATTGTATTGAGTTGGAAATCAAGAACAGTGAAAAAACTTCCAGCCTCCACCGGGATTCGAACCCGGGCCTCCCGCTTTATATGCGGACACCCTAACCACTAGGCTATGGACGCTGATTGCATGTCCAGAGGTTCGAAACAGGTAAGGAATGTAGTCACTCCACTGTAGGCGTTTGTCACCTGTATCGAACAATACTATAGTTCTGTTTTATATATATTATTGGACGTAATGTAAAATCCGTCAATATAACATTTCATTATTATATGAAATATTTCATCAAAATTCAAAATAATATTATTTTAGCAGATTAAATGATCAGCTTTATGATACTTTAAAAAAAGTGTTTTTAATAAAATATCAAAGTTTTATTTCTTATTAAGAAATTGCATTTCCAGACTTACCTGTAGAGTGAGTAAATTATGAACGGGCTCACAAGGAAGAGCTGTATGTCTACGCTAAGGTACCAAGCTAGAGGATAACACTGTGGAGAATAATGCACAAACAAGGCAATAATTAACATATAGGTCCAATATACTGCTAGAGAATAATAAACAGGGCACGCGAGATACATTATACGCTCAGTGGCCTGAGCGGCGTTGTGGTAAAGAATGATACACAACCCCCTCCCGCCCCCACCCCCACACCTTCCCCCAAAAGAAACAGTAAACTAGTATAATATACACGTACGCAAGATACAGTATAGGCTTAGTGGTCTGAGGGGAATTTGAGTAAAGAATGATACACGAAGCCCCTCTCTCATCCCCCTAAAAGAACGGTAAGTAAGGTCTGGGGGGGGGGGGGGGTTGTAGATGAGACTATTGCAATATAAGTTGAAGGTTGGGAGGGCGTTTCAGTCAAGAATGATATATGACAAAGACACATTAATGATCAGGTCCGGTTTGTCTGAGGGCGTTTGTATATGTAAATAACGATAGACGAATGGGACACAGTAATGGTAACTTCGGAGGACGTATAGGTACATAATCATACAGTAAGTTTAGCGATAAGGCGTTTCGGTGAAGGATGATACATGAAACAGACACGTTCTTGGTCAAGTCTGACAGTTTGAGGGAGTCTGTATGGGAGTATGGGAGTCTGTATGGGAGTCTGTATGGGAGTCTGTATGGGAGTCTGTATGGGAGTCTGTATGGGAGTCTGTATGGGAGTCTGTATGGGACAGTTTGAGGGAGTCTGTATGGGAATGTTGGAGTCTGTATGGGAGTCTGTATGGGAGTTTGTATGGGACAGTTTAAGGGAGTCTGTGAGGGAAAGAATAATATATGTAAAAGGTGCAGAAGACTAAGTGGTCTTATGGGCGTTTCGGTGAAGGATGATACATGAAACAGACACGTTTTGGTCAAGTCTGACAGTTTGAGGGCGTTTTTTATAGGGAAAGAATATGCACATTGTGCAGTAGACTAAGCCTGTGGTATGATGGGCATTTCAGTAAAGAATGATACACGAACAATACGCAATAAGGCTATAGGATATAAGGGGCGTTGGGGCGTTCAGAATTTCCCGCCCGCAAATTCTTTAGATCTCTGACAAACCAGGAACAGTTTTACTTCTCCGTGCACAGTTATAGTACCTCATTCAAACTTTCTTGATCAATTCTTTTGTAAGATTTGTGCTGATGACTGGTACAAATAGAACATAATATTATATCATAACATAAAATTAACAGCTCTCATGTTAGAGTCAAACTGAAAATATTGATAAGCCTCAATTTACATATTAACCGAGTGGAGGTTAAATTTTGCGCATGTCTCTAACCACAATAAAAAAAACTTCACTCTTTGTAATAAATACTCACTTGAATGGACATCTGGAAAAAATTCTGAATGTATAATAAATTCGTCCACCAGTAACTCTCACAAGTAGACCTGTCCATAGACGTATCCATATTTTGTCCCCAGTACGTATGGGGTGCAACAAATACCCATATTGCAATGGCAACGGCCAGTATCGGTGTCAATCTATAGAAGGGAGGGGGCACAGATGACCGTTATACTTTCTTTAATTTCCAAGCATTTAGATTGAAATTTGATCACTACGGTAGAGATTGTGTTTTAAATATTTGAACATGTCATCAGTATATTGTATTTCATTACCCAAATACGAGGAGGGGTATGAGCATGTCCAGAGGTGTATGTCCAGAGGTTCGAAACCGGTAAGGAAGGTCGTAATCCCACTGTATCGAACAATACTAGTTCTGTTTTTGGAAGAGATACTTTGAACATACTTTATATTCATGAAATGGAGGTAAACGACAAAAGCAAATGAATATATATAAATGAAAATCGTATCGAATTGGAAATTCAAGAACAGTGAAAACACTTCCAGCCTCCACCGGGATTCGAACCCGGGCCTCCCGCTTTGTACGCGGACACCCTAACCAACTAGGCCATGGACGCTGATTGTATGTCCAGAGGTTCGAAACCGGTAAGGAAGGTCGTAATCCCAC
The DNA here is from genome assembly GCA_020650975.1 of Apostichopus californicus. NCBI lineage: Eukaryota > Metazoa > Echinodermata > Holothuroidea > Aspidochirotida > Stichopodidae > Apostichopus > Apostichopus californicus. Next base: position 7,277 of record JAIPMN010006735.1, read on the forward strand.
TGTAGGCGTTTGTCACCTGTATCGAACAATACTAGTTCTGTTTTTGGTGACATATTTTGCCTTACTCTAGAGATCAAACATAATGCTAACCAACTCGAAAATCATTTGTGATTCCTAAAGCCGGATCTCGAAAGAGATACTTTGAACAGACTTTATGTTAATGAAATGGAGGTAAACGACAAAGGCAAATGAATATATATAAATGAAAATCGTAATGAATTGGAAATCAAGAACAGTGAAAAAACTTCCAGCCTCAACCGGGATTCGAACCCGGGCCTCCCGCTTTGTACGCGGACACCCTAACCATCCTTCTCGACTTTCTTGATACTTTCCCGTGTTATTCTCATCATACTGGATTTGGTATCCTAAAACTGAAGAATTAAATTGGAATATTGCCATAGTTTTTTCTAAGTCATCATCTGGATTATACATAATTTAAAAAACGTTCTTTGATGTTACATAGGCCTAGCTAGGCTAGGCCTGAGAAGATAATTCTTCTCAGTTTTTTTCCCCACTTACATATACACTATGTGTTTCTTCAGTTTTAGGATACCAAAACCAGTATGATGAGAATAACACGGAAAAGTATCAAAGAAAGTCGAGAAGGATGGTTAGACTGAGTTCATGTCAGCAGGGCCGGATTTAGGAATGGGCAACGTGGGCAGTTGCCCATGGGCCTCCACAGGAAGGAGCCGCCACATATTTCATTAAAAATATATAAGGAAAGTGTAGGCTGACACGTTTATCAATCAAAATCATATTGCGCGCGTTTTACGTCATCTACATATACGAAAGTTTGGATACATTCCCGAAAGTCGAGATAATGGTACGGATGTACTTGGTGCTCATGGTCACAAACTGTTCTGTAGAACGTTCGTTCAGTAAACTGAAGTTCATTAAGAACAGACTCCGTACTACAATGTGTCATGATAGGCTCAGTCATCTGACCTTGATGAGTATTGAATATGACATTCTCAGAGAGACTGACTTCGACAAATTGATCCAAGATTTTGTAAGGGTCAAGTCTCGTAAAGTGTCTGGTCTGTAAATATATGTACTGTATTAAATCCATGTAATGATTGATCATGATTGCTCATTTGACACTGAAAGATGTGGTAGCAACCTGTTAATTTGCTTACGGTAGGGGTGGTAGCAATCTGTTAATTTGTACTGAGAGGGGTGGTAGCAACCTGTTTACTTGTACTAAAAATTGGGCAGGCAAACAGGCTTAAAGGTCGTAATGAAAATTCTTGAACATAAATTTACTTCAAAAATCACAAAATACTGCACCATTTTTCATCTAAGCACCCTTAATTATTCCTAAAAATCCACCCCCTTCCCTTAGACCCCTCCCCCAGGACGGCGATCACTGGGGTGCTGTGGACCTCCACTACTGAAGGTTGCCCACGGGCATCCACATGTCTTAATACGGCCCTGCATGTCAGGGAAGTTAAGCTTCTTATAATTTACTGGAGGCATGCGGGTTTAGTAGGGAGAAGGCATACAAGGCGGTGGCGGTCTGCTTAAAATGGCTAAAGGAGGCCCGCATAATCATGGAATAAGTGAAGTATTAAAATGCGATCCGCGTAGTTATGGTTTAAGAAAGGTAAATAGCGGTTTGAATGTCGTTTGGAGACAGGTTCTTTTGGTTTTAAATTGAAATACACAATGACAGAAATTAAGTTAGTGTCTTTTATTTCAGCTACCACCTATACTTCTTTTATTGGTGAAGACACTTTTGGTCTATTATATTTGGGACTGTTGAAAGAAAACCTCTCTCTTTTTGTGTCTGAATATATATACAATCATGCGGTTGAATTTCCCCTGAAGAGCCATCTTGCCCAAACTATTCCATACGGCAGCTCGACTTCACCTTTTTTCAGGCCATATTGATAACTACAGCCAAAATGGTGGCGCTGTTTAACTAAAATTTATTATCACCGCCATTTGTAATCAGCATTCCTCGCCCGAACCCAGTTCTTTGCCCGAACCTAATCTATCCTGAGAATCTAAAGTCTCGGAGCCAAATTCTTCTGCTCCCGACAAATTCTCCCCTTCTCCATCCTCCTAAATCATTTCAATGTGCCTAATCAGTTCGGTAAGCCATTCTGCTCCTCCAATAAACCCGGTATTTTCCGCTGACATAAACGTAGTTTTCCGCTGAAAAATTTGGTGTGCAGAAAGCACCGTGTTTTGTTTAATACCAGTGAAATATTCTTTTAGCATGTCAACGTTTCTTCTAGATTCAGTTTGCACTGAGAGACTTTCTAAGTAAACCATCTAAACCATCTATAAATATTTCGATACGACCTAAGTTCAACTTGTCGTTATATCTAAGTTCCAATATATGTGAATAGCCTTTTGCGTAACAACTATTGTACTGATTTACTTTAATCATATTATCTTACAACTGCCAGCTGGTATATCAGTGGCGTACTGGCCACACGGGCATTTGGGCAATGCTCGGTGGGCCGGTGAGCTGGGGATCCTGGTAAAAATAACAGCCCATTTTCACAGTAGTTAATAGAATACAGACGGGCTGTGTAGAAATATATTTTTAACTGTGGGAATCAGCTCATGACATCCCCCATGTTAGTTAGTCTGTTAGTTCGTAACAAAAGAACGTGCTATTGGCAACCCGTCCGTGCTAATATTTTTACGACAAGATATACAAGTACGGTGACCAATGCATTCTGACATATACATAGCATTGGCAGAGAATACATATTTTATTAATATGCACCTCGTCCTCCAGAAAACGAAGTAAAAAAGGTAAAATCTTATTAGATTATTTCGATATCACACAGTAGCTAAGTCCTGAGAGATTATGTATGAATAAAAATGACCCACATCCAGTAGGGTGTTTGGTTATCAAATTAGACGAATGTTAGTTATTATTATTATTTTTTTTTAAAGGATTATTGTAACCTACAGAATTGAGAAATATAGCACCATTTTGCATCTAGGCATTCCTTAACTTAGACCCCTCCCACAGGACGGCGATCACAATGTAAGTAACATATCAATGAATAACGGCCCGGTCTATAGGTGAAAAATGCCCGGGCCGGTTTAAAGACCAAGTCCGCCCCTGCCTGGTACACCATGTCCGACTATAAGTTATTTTTAAATTAAAATACTTAGTTATACTTCTATAAAAAATATACATAATAATATTTAATAATATTTGATTTTTATATAGCGCTTTATACCAGCGATAGGTCTCAAAGCGCTTTACAGACGTTATATTACCCCTGGTCAATGATACCCTGTCCCAGAGACAATCCCTCTAGTCGGCAGCAGTTATATACTGCGCCCAATGACAAGTTACCTCACAGGTACCCATTTAACCCATGCACAGAATAATATACCCACAGAAAAAGTTTAACACCGGAAACTCATGAGATATGATGTACGTCGATCAAGTAAGAGTACCACTTACGATCCCATTGACACCCAGCACAATAAATGTAAGAACCTTTTCATTTGATCTTAATGACAAGTTAAGTGGATAGTAACAGATAACGTAACGTAAGAAGAGTAATACTCGTCTTGTCGTGATTAGACTTTCATTAATACTTCAATGATTCAATGTGAGGTTAGCTGTTGACAGGCTTGTGGAACAACGAGTACAGACAATAAGAAAGCAGTCTTCTTTCGGTATGTATAATCTTATTTTGTCGTTTAAAGAACTTTAGATATTAAACAAATTTATCATCTTATTCTTAGCATATGATAGAGTTCTTTGTGATTAAAGAAAGAAAGAAAGACATTGCCCCCAAACAGATAAAAAAAGTTGTTTTTTCTTCGTTTGAGAGTTCTATCCTATTGTTTTGAAATCGTGTCTGGTGGCTGTCGTTTTCTCAATCTTTTGATGTCATAGTGCCACTTTGGCATCTGAAAACTTTTAGGGTCTTTCGTTTGTGCGTGTGTGTGTGTCTTTCAATATTTTCAAATTAGAATGTACCACAAATTTCTGAAGGTTTATTTTTCTCCAGGAAACGGCACTTTTTAATTGCAAGTTGTTTTCTATTTCTGAGTAAAAGGTTCCTTTGTAAATATATTTTTCTTAATTTCTTACCAAGAAAAAAGGAAGGAAATATGGTGCTTTCATTTAAGAAAGGGGTTGTTCTAATATCAGGGGTCACTTTTGAGGTGTTATCATAGAAATTGAAGTTAAATATCAATGAGTTTTTCACAATTCTGGCAGCACCTGATCACCTCCGCCTAACCCCTGCCGCCCCTTGCTCCATCTGCCCGGCTTTTTTTGGAATGCAGTATTTATTTGTTATTTAATGTGACCATTTTCGTACACTCCTCTTAATAGCGTAACTTGTAAACATTGTTGAAACGCTGATTCCAGTCTCAATCAAAATGTCCCTTCATGTGATACTTTTTTACCTCTTTTTTTTAGGACTCAGCCATGATCTTCTCCACCAAGTTATTGAACTATTTGTTAGTTATCGTGATCACTGCAGAGGTAAATCATTGTGAAACTGTTAACAATGATCCTGGTAAGAAAGAAAATGATGTTGAAGATATCAAGAATCATGTTAAGTATCAGAAAGGCGATGGTAGTACCTGCAAGAAAGAATTGTACAACGTATTGTACAATGCAACAAACGCGCAAGTGGCAGGTAAGTCTTTGACTAAGCACAACACTTCAGAGAGTCAAGTGCTTAAAGGAGTAAGAGTCTCGTGATTGCTCGCCAAGTGACACGGTTATTTAATTTTTAATTTTTTTTTAAAGAAAGGGCATGGATTGATATTTCATACAAAAACAAAACGTTGTTGGTAAAATATCAGCTACCATAATTGGAGTGATGTGAACCTTTCAAAATAACATAACTAATGGTTATGATCAAAAGTTTAAACTGACCGAAAGAATTGATTATTTTGGCATATTTTCAGATATCGTTGTTGCAGCTGTAGTTTTGTTTCTGCTTGTATGTTAAGAGCATAAGTCGGTGTCTGTCTGTATGTTTTTTTACTGTTTGTATGTTTGTCTGTCTGACTGCTTCTAAGCCTAACTGCTCGTCTGTCATCGTCTTTCTCTTTCTCCAACTCTTTTATGTCTATCCGAGTTTGTCTTTATATTATTTATCTAATCTACATTCCATTTGCAAACATAAGTTTCTGAAAAGGTTATACCGTTCTTCTATGTATATTATTTTATTTTATTTTGTCTATTTATTTATTTATTTATTTATTTATTTATTTATTTATTTATTTATTTATTTATTTATTTATTTATTTATTTATTTATTTATTTATTTATTTATTTATTTATTTATTTGTTTGTTTGTTTGTTTGTTTGTTTGTTTGTTTGTTTGTTTATGTCTGGTTTTTTGTGTGTGTTTTTTGTCTTTTTGTAACTTCTGTATATTGTGATCAAATAAGCCAAGAACATCATGCAATCCTAACACTGCCACATAATGACCGCCAATACCGACAATATTCACTTTTTTAAGTAAAATGTTCTTGGTCATTATGTGGAGGTGCTATTAGTGCCATATAAGAACTTAAATTGTTCTTGGTCATTATGTGGCGATAACTTTGTGTTCACATAATGACTTAGGTTTACATAATTTGTTTCTGCATTTTTATCGGTTTTGGCGTTCCAAACAGTTGAGGTATTCATTGTATAGATGGTGGTTAGTTTAAAAAGTTGCATTTGATGACTTTCTTCCATTTCTCATTAAATCCACTTTCAGATGTTTCACACGAAACTTACATTTTGTTTTGTTTATTTTGCATCATTTCCTTGAGTTATTGCTTTAAATTAAATTGCTTTTTTTGTTGTTGTAATTTAAGCTACAAAGCTACTTTAAAACCAATCATTTATCATTTTAATTTTAATTTATTCTCATAATTATATTTTCACTTTCACTTTTCAGCTGTTGCTCACAATGCCGTACAGTCGTCTCCTAGAAACAGAAGCAGATGAAGTTGGCTTGCAACTTGCTGCAAAGGTAACTATGGCTTCCAATTGCTGGAATCCTCATTTTAACAACAACATTAATGTATTTCCCTGTAAGGTTATCTTGTTGTGTAGATGAACCCTGTTGTTTTTATATGCTGGGAAGGTCATTTAAGGTCATCAGAGAATTCTGAAAACCTTGTAAACATGATATCTAAAGTGGGAAGTTTTAGCTAAATATTATACTACATATGAGGATAGCTCATATCGAGTACCAATACCTTATTGTTTTTAGTGGATTTCAATGGTCATATCGTGTCAATGAAACAGAAGATTATGTGGAAACCTTGTCAGTATGTTATCTACAGAAGGGAACCTTCAGATCTAAGACTCCTAAAAGATACAGGTAATAACATCATCGAAACCTCAATGTACCTTACATTTCCCCCCCCCCCCCCAACATGAATATTATTTATCTACAGTGAGTCCTCTCATATACAATTCTGGCCTGAGCTAGTAAAACCAATTGCTGTACACTAGTTCTAAGTTACAATTCAATAAAAAGATGTTGTGATGTCTGTAGTCATTGTGAGCTTCAAACAGAACCTTGCTCTCTCCAGTCGTATCTTATCATTCTTGGCTCCATTAACACACACCCTACCGCCCCCCCCCCTCTCCCACTCCCAACATGAATAATTATTAATCTACATTGAGTCCTCTCATATACAATTCTGGCCTGAGCTAGTAAGTATCAATTGCTGTACACTAGTGCTAAGTTACAATTCAATAAAAGATGTTGTGCTCTCTGTATTCATTGTGAGCTTCGGACAGAACCTTGCTTTCTTCAGTCCTATCAAAGCCTATCCCAGTAAAACATCTGCTCTTATGCTTTTATGACACACTTTTGCATGATGCTACCAGCCAAAAATGTTCAATTGTAGAGTATGTAAACAGATAGTATAGGCTGTTTAACCTGAAAATGAATGAAATTTCATTTGTACTTGTTTCCATGGAGATGGTGTCTACTGTACCACTAAATACAATTCTTTAAAGTTTCTGTTAGTAGTTAAGCTTATGGATTAATTTGTAGCTTTTGATTCACAACAGAGGCGCAAGCTTTATACTTTAGCCCCCCAGAATGTAATTAGGCCGGCAGTTACCACCCCCCCCTCTCCCACTGGCAGACAGATTAGTAAACATGTGTGTCTAGTGTACAGTACATAAATATATAACATGTGTATGTGGTACAACCTAAACATTCAAAAATTCTTTAACTTTATTTAAAAAATGCAGAATATAGCACCATTTCTGCATTTTAGGCACCCTTTTTTTAACCAAAATTCATCAAATGGGAGGGTGTACCCCTCCAATTAGATCTCTTCCCAAGCTAACTTAATATCATAGCCACCACACCACCCTCCCCCCCCCCTACCCCAGAAACTCAAAAAGGTGATTTTGCCCCTGATTTATGAATGTAGGTTATGGTATTCACTAAGACTGATTCACTAAGACTATCTGTACACATGTAAATGTTATTACAAGAAGTATTTTTTTATACATTGATTTTGGCCCATTGAATTACTGAGATGTATATTGTAAAGGTAACAGATTTGCAAAATATCAGGGAATGAGTAAGCAAGTCTAAGAATAGTATTTGCTACTGAAAGTACACAAATGAGAGGCCCTCTACACTCTACAGTGCATCTCTATAGAGTGTTTTGCTGTAATACAGATGTAATAACTTTAGCTATAAAACCAAAAGTAACAACAGCTTCTAGTTAACAATAAAATGTGAAAGCACAACAGTTGTCATAAAGAATTCAACTAATTTTGGTTATTTGCATTTTGTGAAAAGTTCCTCTTCCTTTGTCACTCTAGTTGAACTTTAGTTTCAGGTAGAAATCCCCTCACTCGGATGATTGTATTTTCTCTGAGTTTCTCTGCTATAAAGGACTGTTTATCAGTGTATCTTCACGGTTTGTTTCCGCTTCTAATTTTCAGGCCTGTCTCGATGTAAGAGAAAGCCAAGTTTTCTGGGAAACTATGTCCAGGAACAGTCCAGACATGGAAGATTTGGTGTTTCTTAGCACGCATCCTACCCACAGCCAACGAGCTAAACATCTGGAAGAACTCATACCTCAGGTACCTTGGGGCATTCATCCTCTCTCAGTGGGGGGGGGGGTGTCTTCCCATGTGTAGTTTTACATTTAAATCATCAGGTCAAAGGTCATCAGTATGTCCTCTGTAATTTTTAGTGTGCTATTAAATATTGCTCAAAAATCTTGAAATTTACCTTCCAGGAGATTCTGACTATTCAAATTACTCTCAGATATTTAGGAGTTTCTAAATTAGACAATATGATGCCCCAGTGAGGGAAAATCCTTGAGAGTTGCAGTAGAATACTTTGTTAAATGTTTGAGCATGAGAATCCACTATTTTGACTTTCAGGCACATTTTGGGGTTATCTTAATAGCATCTAAAGCATCTGATTACATTATCTGGGTTATTTTTCTCTCTGTGTGTAGGATGGGATTTCTGATGGCTGAGGGTGTGAATATTGTGGGGGGTGAGAGAGTTAACTGTTTTTGGCTGGGCAGAATCCTTGGAAGCTGCAGCACTTTTCAGATATCACTTCATTTTCATTCCAATTTTCAAGCACAACCATAAATGCCAAAGTGTGAAATAATAGTTTAAATTCCTCTGGAATATTTCACAGCAACCTTCTGCATTTTTCTTTTTTTGTAAACATTTTGATTTTGAGGGAAGGGGAGGGGGTTGATAAGATAAAATCATGATGTCATTTGCAACGCTGTTTGATCTTCCTATGCATCCCCCAATTTTTACTGCATCACATTTTGAAAAATTTGTCTAGAGAAATGAAAAGATGTCTATCTGAGCATTCTGAGTATAGATCATGTATCTCCTTACTTACCAGGGAGCTGCAAATGTGCTTTTTAGTAAAGAATTTTAATTGAACTAATTTGTTTGTTCACCTTATCTCTTACACAGGCAATCAGAGTGAGAGAATATTGTGGCTGTGCTCCCTTACCTATCAGAGATCCAAGAACTGTTGAAGCAAACACACTAGCAGCAGCAGGATAGAATATAACTCCAAACTGTCTTTCAATGCCAAACCTGAGCCTCAATGTTCAAGCTCAAGTTACAATTTCGTGACGGTACCATTTTTAAATGACTTTTATACCACGACATATCTTTTTACACTCAGTGCCTATGCCTTCAAAAGTCTCTTCATGTTGTCAATATGTTCTTTGGTCTTACTAAGTATGTGTTTAAACGAAAATAGTGTGGGATTTGTATCCATAACTACATAAAAGTATATATATTTTCACATATATATATGTAACCTAGGTCAAACTCCAAAAAACGGACTCAAAAATTTCTGGTATGCTTCTGCTGTCTCCTTGTTT
>JAIPMN010006737.1:0-14698 GCA_020650975.1 Apostichopus californicus
ATATATAAATCACGTATTATCTAATGGTTTGATAATGGTATTTGGAAACATTGTTAAAACACGAAATAATGAGTCAAAAGAAAGACAGAATTTTATAATGTTATATTAAAGTCTTCAAGACGTTTAGTGATAATGTTACTAACAGAAAATACCAAGACCTGTCACGAGAAATTTTTGGGGCATTAAATTGTTTATCACATATCTAATTACATATTTGAAGTCATGGCTATAATTCAGACAAAATTGAAACAATAATCGCAAATAACACAAATAGAGCCCTTCTCAGAATTTCTTGATTATTTTATTATATTAGAAATATAATTGAATTCCATTTAGTGGATCAACATTGGTTAAAGATATAAAACATATATTTGAACAGTATACTTGTGTAACAAATAGTCAAATGTTTATTTGTCAATCCATTGTAAAGACTTAAAGCAACTCTCATTTGAAACATTATGCAGTGGTCACAGCAGCCGATACTCATAGCTTGTACAGTTACTACTGTTCATGTCCTGTAACACATGTTACCAGGTTACGCAAACAAAGTAGTAATTACTGATGCACGGTTATGAGTAGCCATGAGTATCGGGTGTTCACATATATCGTGATGGATTTCTAAAATGAATGAGAAAGAGTTGTAAGGTAGACCCAAAAGTCGAGACTCGATTACACCCATGATCTACATATTTTCAACCTTGCGAACGAACTGTCGAATATCGTCTGCCAGCAATCTGGGTTGCTCCATTGCAGCGAAATGGCCTCCGTCGGTCATATCTGTATAGCTTACGAGGTTTTTGTACCGGTAATGTAGCCAGGCTTCAGGTATTCGAACAGCTTCATAAGGAAACACAGCAACACCAGTTGGAACTACTACTGGGCATCTGTACGAAGAAACATAACAGAACAACGAAAGATGAAAATCGTTTTTTACTAAGCAAATCAAGATTTGACAGTCGGGTAAATTTGGTTGCAAAATCTACTAATAATAATCGTGCCAAAATCACTTAAGTTCAAATGAATGAAACACTTGCGTTATAAATTGAATTTCATTTCTGGAACAATAGGAACGTACGTCACAAACTTTAATAAAGACTTAAAAGACATGAATTCAACAACATTTTAATAGGAATGCGAAGATCTTTTGAAGAACAGCTAACACGCTGGCATCACAAACTAGCGACAATGAACCACCTCCTGGAGTAAGGAAGCCTAGACAGGGTTTATCTAGTGAGAAGCAGTTTACATTCAACCGACCATGTGTTCAGAAGGGAACAACACATTTTGAGATGGGGTTTAATTTTACGGTGCCTAATATATAGTTTCCTTTAATATCACATCTTCTGCCGCTGAGATCGTTATAAAATTCAATTACTTACTGATCATATGGATTCCCCACTCCAACGTTATCTACGAATTCTTTGTACATCCTCATACTAGAAGTTATGGAGCCACTAATCCAGTAAACCATAACATTATTAAGGAGATCATCCATTGAAAATCTTTCTGTGATTCCTCCGTCACTGCGGTGGGGGTACTTAGGGTTAGACCAAAAAGAGAACTTTTCTAGGACGTAGGCAGCTAATCCGATAGGAGAATCCGTCAGGCCATGACCTGTAGGCAAGTGACATAGTTCAGAACGTTTAGAATACTGTCATCTTAATGGTGGTCATTAAGGGTTGTAATCATCTTCTCCGGGTGTAATCGGGTAAGTGACCGTCATAAAGAGGATTATTATGTGTTCGGGGCGGTCCACTATGCAGTGAATCGAAATTCAATGTCTCGACACAAGTCGACAGAGGATGGTGGCGTATGCACCCAATGAATTTTAAGAGCGATGATTGTCATGGACATGGTGCCGCTTGTCTAGGGTCCTAATCGATGTTAATCGATGTGTATGGATTGACGAATATGGATTGAAGAACGTATATTCGTATGCAATTGCTCGTTGCTAGGGAGACTATGTTGGAAGGGCACCAACGATTTATGGAGATAATCGTAATCGTAACTATACTATCGTATCACATAGCTCGCGTAATGTTTTTACATTTGACGGTGGCGCAGATGCCATGGCAGAGGGCGCAATGGCCTACACAGAGGGGAATGGCTCCCTTGATGTGGACCTGGTTAGAATGTTATGGGCCCTGTTTGGTAATGTGATATTTTCTTACACATTGCGACTATTATATCAAACAGTAAGAATATTAAAACAAACATATTTTGAAAAGGCAAGACTATTATAAAGAAACATATTAGTACTCTCATCATGGTAACTGTTAAGGTAATTATGTATAATAATTAGTAAATGTAGTCATTAACTGATAACAATTAGGCTATAATTGAGGAATAGTTTGGGCTGTTAAGATATTGGAAAAAAGCCCACTCACACTATTGTTATCGTTGTTGGATTGTCTATCACTGATACTGTTAGGAGTAAATTTTTTTAAATAATTATTCAGCCTATAGTTTTGACTAAATCAACCATTCAAATATTATCAACATAAAATCACTTCCCGTGACACAGTTTGAATATTTATCAAGGTTTATCATTGCAGATGTTGGTGATATATCGATGTAGGACATACAATTTTTGTTGCACAAATGCACTCATCCAACGTAAGTGGATCTGCAGTACTCTTTAATACCTGAGCAAGTTGGATCGGTGTACTTTTTAGTCAATAGCTGTGAAGGCCTATTGTAGTGTGTTATGTCCTGTCTTGCCGTCTGGTAGACAGATCCATCAGTGCGGACGACATCAACAAATGGAAATACACACCAATTAAGGCAATTGTCAAGACATACGGTGCGTGTATGGCAAGCCATGTGGGACAAACACCGCATAATATATCCGCGTATTAATTCGAATATATACGCGTATTAATTCGAATTGTTGTTCATGTGTAAAGTTTCGCTTTATGAAGCGATCTCGCGAGCCCGCCAAAACATTTATCGTTGGTATATGTACACAGCAAGAGCGGAAATGTGTTTTCGTGTATATTCTAATTAATCCGTGCATATATTGATTTAATCCCCATATATATTATATTTAATACGTGTATATATATTCGAATTAATACGTGTATATATTCGAATTAATACGTGTATATATTCGAATTAATACGCGGATATATTTGGGCCATATGATTGGCTAATAATATATACGCGTATATATTCCAATTAATACGCGTATAAATTACGATTAATACGCTGATATACTATGCAGTGTTTGCCTCACATGGCTTGCCATATGCGTGCGGCTATAAATATGAGTGATCGATAGAGCAATTAGCTATAGGTTAGATCATATCTTTGTCTGTGCAGGGAGTTCCATAACAACTCCCTGGTCTGTGACAAGTCTCAATGACCTCTAGCCCTTGAGCAATTCGCGACCAGACCGCTCTATTGTCTGTATGGCCGTGGAATGGTGAATAACAGACATATCCGATATTGTGTATCAGTACGTAGAGGCTGGCTTCATGCGTATGTCAACAACAGAGCCCGGCTATGAACAGTCTATAGTACATGTACTTCATGCACTCTCTCTGGTACACCGTATATTGCTACTGCACGTATGACTGCTTGTGAATATATAGCTTGTATATCATTCATATGCCAAATTGGGTGGTGTATAAAACTGAGCAATGAATGTTGATCTTATCTTGGTCTACTATCCGATTAAAATACCCGCAGAGTTGCAAGTTTATAATATGACATGATCGAAACTGAGAGAGAAGAGTGTGTGTGTGTGGCAGTACTGCAAGTCAGTAGGTTTTTAAGGTCAAATTCTGGAGTCGAGTGTACACAGTAGGCCTACAACGGCATGTCTAACCAGGGAGTTGTTATGGTGTAACGCTTTACTCGTATGTTGTCCATACTGAGTAGTCTACTAAATCGACGGTGCAGTGTTCAATGTTTGCCTAACGGGGACATGGTTTGACAATAGCACAATCGAAAGCTACAAGATACTCAAGGAAACACTCGCATCGGTGCATGGTTTTCTGCAGACTTTCTGTTCGTAGTTTCTGTTCGACGATTCCTGATTCAACACACTGCTATAGACTGAGCGGCAGCATATCGTTAAAATGATTCCCAACAAGGACACTATCATTGTTTTCACCGTCTCATTGCTTACTTCGTTTCTGGTTCTAAACTTCCTCAGGACGAGACGAGCCAGATCAAAACTTCCTCCAGGATTCACACCATGGCCATTACTAGGAAACTTGCCAAGCTTAATTGGGACGGAGCCTCATTTATTCATCACGAATGTCGGAAAACAAGTTGGAGGAATCAGTACTTTCTTCAAAGGCACCTCTCCGGTAGTGGTGTTTAATCGACTTGATCAAGCGGTTGAAGCCTACGTCAAACAAAACATTGTGTTCTCTGACAGGAGCATCCCACCATTGTGGGAAAGGTCTTTTACTAGTAAAGGTGAGTATAGTAGGTTGCATGTTGTGTGCGGCTGTAGTAAAAGGTGATCATTATCCAAGGTGATGTACGGCTTACTGTAATGTGGTACATGGCTGCTCCCCAGGTAGTCTAACCTTGCATGCAATTAGAGAAAGTATGGACCATAAAGACTTACATATAGTCAGAACCACACCCTTTGCTGACAACTTCATTTTGGAAGATAACTGCATGCACTACTTTGTGCTTTGCAGTTTCTGCTTTCTGTTTTGCAACCGGGTAACTGATTGGATGGGGTGAAATTAGGGAAGGGCAGTAGTATACACAGTTACAAAAATCACACCATTATTATTCGAACATGAAAAGGATTTACAGTATAAGTACCCCGAGGGTTTCTTGTTTTCACCGGCCTATGTTCATATTCATCAATTTTCCTATTTCCCCGGTTAGGGAAACCCTCTATCGAAAAATACATGACGCATATTGAGTAAGTGTGTTAATAAGTATTACTTCAAATAAGTTTTATTCAGTTCTGAGAGAGGAGTGGGTCCCCAGCGTAGCCTCCCGTACTACAACATTCATCATAGCTGTACAATAAATATATATCGCATTCGAGGTCAAGCACCATCGTGATCTAAAAAGGTTTTCAAATAAACGACGTATCAAAAGGCTTCCATTGTTTAAATGTACAATTTGCACTTCCAAATTGTTTGCCCCAGAAACTATTTTCTTTCCATCCACCAATCATGGTGCCTCCACTGTACCTAGCATTGGGTTTCGAATAAACCAATTAAAACTGTCATGCATATAACCATGGTTACATAGCTATGCTTCCTCAAGTTCCTCTAACGTACACTGTCCATTGTAATCTTTACATATTAATTTATTCAAGGCAGTGTTTTGTGGGAAAATGGTCCAATGTGGAGATTTCACCGTAGAAACATCCATTCCGGGATACGTCACATCGAATCGAGCAACGAAAATTTATCATCGAAAGTAATCTCTGAAACAAAGAAACTTTTCGATATCCTTGACAGTGCGGGAAATACACCAATCGACCTTTCAGAGAGTGTGAGGTCTTTATCCTCCCGAATGGTTTGTTTTGTCTCATTCGGTCGTCGTTTCGACTCATTTGCAGACAGCAAATCCTTTGCCGATTTTCTAGCGGGAGTGAAATGCATTTCAACTCAGCTGTCTGTGTTTTCATTGGCATTCGTGTTCCCGCCACTTTATGATACTTTCCTTTACGATGAAATCCGGGCTGCTTTACAACACATTAAGACATTTCTGAGTGACATGCTGACTGAACATAAGAGAACATTTCAAAAGGGGATAATCGGTGACGTAATGGATGCTTATTGTGACGTCATCTTGTCTAAGGGAAGCAGCAAGACTGAAATCGAAGAAAAAGATATATGGAATACGTTCTTTGATCTACTGGGAGCTGGATCGGATACATCTGCAAATACCTTACTATGGGGAGTGATGTACATGTGTGGACATCCAGAGTATCAGGAAAGGGTAAGCATTTGGTTGAAAGTCATATGATATTAGTATAGTATAGTATTATCCTCATTTACTGATTGATTGATTTAGCTGCTGTAGCAATTAATAAAATTAGTTGCAACGGAAGATAAACATGTTGTTGTTATAATGTATACGTGAAGCTCTTACTCTATTTGACGGATGTTATCACTCCAATGGGACAAGCTATTCCTTGGGTTACCTCAAATATTATACAATGTTAAGGTGTGTTTTAGTATTCTAACGAATTTAATTTGACCTGCAATATAATATTTGTAACGTTTCTTTAACGGTACATCAAGATTATCATCGATGGGATGTCCCGTGTTGTTAAGTAACTCCATGACATCTTGGTTCAAACTGTCTCTTTGGTTTACCAGTTTAGACTTTCGTACCATGTAGCATTAACAGCACAGGACAGGACAGAGGCCGTGTCTCGTCCGCCCCCTCCCCCTCCCCCACCCCGCACCCCACCCCCACCCTACGGTGCTTATTACTGTGCTCTCATCTCTGCCACAATGATGTGCACCAACCATTTCATAAGTTACAGGAGTTACATTACATAAGTTACATTTCATAAGTTACATTTTTCCCTCTTTAAAATGTTGGTGAGATTTCTTAAATCGGTGGTGCTCCTTCAACACAGAATCCATGGCTACGCCTGGGCCTGAGTATGTTGGTTTTCTTTGTCTGAATTGAAACGAGTCTTATTTTAATAACAACTTAAACGATTTACTTTATGTCTACCCCTTAGATAGTGGAAGAGTTGGCAAACGTCTGTTCAGCTTCAGAAATAGTTACTGCAGACATGAAAGCTCGTGCGCCTCTGACGTACGCTGCTATTCTGGAGGTGATGAGATGTGCCACAATCGTTCCCCTTGGAGTCCCACGCGTCACAGCGAGAGATACAAGAATATGCGGCTATGACCTCCCAAAAGGTACTGAAGTCTGGCTCAATGAGTACGCCATACACAATGACGTCAACCTATGGGAGGAACCGAATTTATTTCGCCCGGAACGTTTCCTGAACGCTAGCAGAGATTCGATCCTTACTGAGAAGAGGAACCAACTCGTTGCATTTGGATTAGGTAAGTCCAGTGGCGTAGAAAGGAGCAACGATAGCAGCAATAGAAATGCCCCCACCCCTCCCCTTAGGAGAGTGTAAATTCATCCAAAGGGAAAGGGTCTCGTTGAATTGTCATTTTGGTGGGAATCTGGAGAGAACTCTAAGTATACTGTTACTGAACTGAATTTTAAATATAAGACAATGAACACAATCTCCCAATTTCAAAACTTGGTGATAATAATGTTAGGCTCCGCGTGCCAAGGTCACAATTACGACCCTTAATAAAAGGGGCAGATACTACTTTACACTAATTCCGTGTTTGCTGATCCATGTAGTATATTCATTCCTGGTATTAAGAATGTAAAGGGTGAATACCTTAGTTTGGTCATTGTCATGGCAAAACAGATCCTATACATATATGCATGCTGGAATCCAACTAAACCAAGTTCTTCAAACGACTTTAATTGTTACGCTTCTCTATTTTAAGTGGTTTCTTTCATTTGTTAATATTGTTATATTATTTTTTTCTGTCTCGACAGGAAGACGTATCTGCGTTGGCAAGAAGTTGGCGGAGGTTGAACTTTTCATCGTGTTTAGTAACTTATTCAAGCGATATCGAGTCAGATTTGCAGAACCAAATCAAAAGATCGATAAAGTCGGTATCTTCGGATTGACTTACTTTCCTAAACCATTCAAGGTTATTCTCGAGAAACGGACTGACTCAAAACTGTTAACATAGATCTTCGATTCTGCAGGCATTTTGGCAACTTTTGGTAATTGATCTTAACCTATATCCACAGTATAACTCCAACGAAGACAAACAAATTTGGTAAAATTCTAAGACATCCATCTACATTGTTTCATCATAATTAATCTTAATTAGTTATCAGTTAAGGATTCCCTTCTGACAATATTATCTTCCATATATGTTCACATGAGCCATAGTACTATAAATCACAAGATCATACATATGTCTGAAAAATCGAGAGAGCCCAGTTGAAAATATTCAAATGAAATTTGCTGTTCGGTCTCCAACTCTTAAAACGTTAAGTCTACCAAATGTTCTGATAAGGGATTTCAATACTGAGGTCAAATGGCCGACAGTTTCTTCAAATGTTTCGCATAATTGGATACACACTTTAACCTTCATGTAACCAAAAATAGCTTACACTTTTTGTACACCTCGAGCTGAAGAAGAAATATTATCCCTTCCAACTTACGGATATTGAAAATGGATCAAACGCATCAAGCTTATTGTCAAACACAACAATGCCACTCCTTTTCTAGCGGAATTCCTTGGATATATACCACAAGCTTATACCAGAGCTTTGCTTGAGTGGACAAAGGTGGGGGACATTATAAAAGCAAAGAAATCAAGTGTCATCTCGGAGGTCATGGGTTCGAGCCTTGGCAGGCCAATAAGGTTGGCATCAAGGAAAATCCACGCTTTTCCCATCTGAAATAGTTTTCCAAATTGTACAAATTAAAATGACATTGTGTATATAAGTTATAAACCTTTCGCCCTTCTCCCACGTGCATGCATATTTGACTGATTATCGTCGTTAATAACTACCTTAAAGGCCGGTTATTATTAGATTTTATTATGTGATTTTTGTTTGTTTTATCTATCATTTTTTTCATCAACAGTTAACAAGTTACATCTGTCGTCAAACAAATATGCTTAGAAAGATGTTTCACAAAGCAAACATGCACTCACAAAGACTAGCAAAAATCATACTTTAGCCTAGCCTAGTACTTTGCATATAAGAACTGAGGTCATACTATTATGGTTAAGACGCCATTGCGAATGTTACGTAATAGTTTCATACAATTATGCAATATTTACCGACTGTGTCAGGTTTGGTGGCCTGTAGGTGGAAATAGCCAGCTTCCTCAAATACAAGATTCTTTATGTAATCCCCGAATGGAAACATTTTATCCTGGTCGGATTTCTTCGAAAGCACGAGCGACGGCCAAAAACTTCCGAGCAAGGCTCGAAGAGGGAAAAGGGGCGGTTGATAGGTGATGAAGTTGCTATGGTGACCGCGCACATGACTGGAAGAAAGTACGTAAGCTATGCGTATGTATCATCGGTAAATGAAACAGGAAATTTGATAAGGATTCAAAATGTTATCTTACGAATGATAAAGAGTAATAATGAATAAAAGGACCCAAAATGTTCTAACACTCGTCTTTGGTTTCTGTTATGGTTAAAAGTAATATGCTAAACATATGATGGGGGATAATAAAGTGGTGAATTATAAGGCAAATTAGGCTATAAATGAGATCTTTGATAAGATCAACACGCAAGTTTGCGTTTATAGTTACTTTAAGTTTGTTTTGTGCCTGTTGTTGCGGGGGAGGGGAGGGTTGTACAGGGGTGTAGTACCCCACATCTCCTGGATCCTCGCCTGAGATTGGTCTCAAAAAAGAAAGAAAAAGATTGGAACTCACTTCGGATAAAATAACGCCATAAACCCAACTACTGCAGCTCCCCAATCACCACCTTGAACGTAGTAGTCTTCGAATCCCAGCCGTTCGTGCATAAGGATGTGGAATATTCTAGCGGCGTCTCTAGGATCGAAATCTACAGTTACGTAATAGAAAAAGTTAACTAAAATGTTTAAATATAGCTCGAGCGTTAATATAATAATATTAATAAAGCAAAATGACTACTCGAGTAACAGTACATCCATATTCCTATCATTAACTTCATTTATCCCAATCCCACACAGTGGCGGAGCTAGGGGTATTGGTCAGGGGGGGGGGGCGAGAATAGTCTGTAGGGGCGCTTTCGACACTATCTAAGCGGAGCGCCACCATTGGTTGGCGCGGAGCGTACAGAAATTTTTTGAGTAAAGATACACTCTAGATCGCCGAAAATGACCCTTTCCGGGCCTTGCTAATTTGCAGATAAACGAAGAATAAATAGGTTTTATCGCCATTTTGTCAGAAAATTACACCAACAAAATGTGACAAATGTCAATAGGTAGATGAGAGCGCAATAAAAAAGTCAATAATCGCAAATAAGTAAAAAGTGGTAATAAGCTGAAAAGGGCGCCAGCAGTCCATTTGAGTCCGTCAGGGGGGGGGGGGGGGCATCCGCCCCCTGACTGTATGGACGCTCCGCTACTGATCCCACACATATATATACCTCAGTAAGTCTTGCATTTTGTCTAGGCAGTGACTTCACTGTTTACATCACATGTGGTCCACGATGTTTGCAACAAGCTATAAATGCGGCCCGCATGCTGAACCTTTCAACATATGAAAATATCTGTCCTCAACCATAAATCGAGTGAAACAAAGAAGGTCTGGCGATAAGGATATGTCAACATAACTATAAATATGAAGACAGTACGCGTGTGCAACTTGATTTCCTATGTATTGTGACCTTTTCATTTTTGTCATCTGGAGTGGTTTCATCATTAATAGTTGGAGTTGCAAACTGAGGAGTTGGGTTCAACAATCAACAGTACAACAATTGTTATCCGCAAGATTAACATACATTTGCAGTTTTCCATTTTCCATTTTCCATTACTTATTCTTCACGAAACTTACCATATCGCTGTACAATTGATTATGAAATACTCAAACCAATGGAGGACAGTTTGGTGAGGGGTGTAGGGGGAGGGGGGAAGGCGAGCAAGAAGAGAATGGAGACAGTGTGATTGTGAATGGAAAATGAAGCTGTAACCAGAATGCATATTTTTGTAAAAGGGGTGGAATGTACAGGAAGAAACTGCGAGCCCCTGCAACGTATCCCTTTCCAACTAAATTGGCGATGGCCTTTACCTGGACGATGAGGTGCTTCTGAAAATCTATAACCCGGAAGAGACGGGCATATCACTTCAAAATAATCGCTGTCCTTCCCCCCATACTGAGTTGGATCCGTCAACATTGGTATAATCTGCCAAGTAAAAGAAAAACGAAATACAAATTATGAAATTCACCTGTAATCTTTTTCTAAGAGTTTCCTTTTTTTTCTTTCGGTTAGTATAAAAAATATGCAAAGTCAGTTTTCATTGATATCTTTTATCAAGGTAGTTATTGCTGTTATAACTAGTCAGCTATTTGAAATGTCAACAATATCTCTAATAAGTAATTACTTAGTCCGGTAAGACAGATCAAGAAATACAAAAAAAGCGTTGATAAGCTTAACCTAAATGTCATCAAACTACGCATGCGCATATCGTTATGTAGGGTTATTAGTGGACAAAATAGCACTGATTATGGTTGTTATTGCTGTAAACCAATACAGGTTTTGAAAATAATGTTAATAACTAATCAATTATTTCGCTAAGTGATGGTAACAAACTCGATGGCGTTCAAAAGTGTGCAACTACGCATGCGCGTTACGTTGTTCAATGTCAAGACAAGTGATCAAAACACACAAATACTTCTCACGTGATTTGTACTTAAAGCAGCAATTGTTGTTGACACCTCGACAATTTGAAAAAACCCGTGAGTTATCAAATTAATGTATCATTTTCACTCAAGGTTTTCAACTAAAGTTTCCATTCCCTTCCGTCTGAAAATGTCTTCGCCTATAACATTATATATTCAGCCCTGGCTCTGTTGGAATCTCATTAGACGCTTTTTAGTACAAAATCATTTCTTATTTTGTTGGAATAATATAAGGATAATTTCTGCTCGGATGTTCGAATGTTCTATCATAAAAATTTGGATAATGATAATCAGCAGTTATTTTGACACGCTTAAGCGACCACAAATGTGGTAGAAACCCGCAAGGGCTTATGGATAACAACTTACACGTCGGGTGGCTTCCAATTCAACATTTTTTAACTCGAATTTGGGATCTTTTCGATCATGAACAGGCTTCACTGTACGCGATTCTTACTCAGCTGATAAGTCAGCTTTGTCTTGGATAACTATAACTATCTTACCTTGTAAAATTCATAGAAAGACCCCGGCCATCCGTGAACCATGAGTATTGGTTTTACTTTTCGGGTGACATTAACCTTTGGTTTGACGCGTACGAAGTGGATGGATATCCCTTCAATTATGGTTTCATAATGCTGAAATTGGTTGAATAGTTTCTCCTGTTTCTCCCAACTGAAAATTATCATATAGAAATGAAAGGAATTTATCAACGCGGCGTCGACAAAAAAAAGAATCTATATGTAAAAATATCCCTATACTTCAGAATTCACAAAGGATCTCTTCGTATAGTCGTAAAATATGCACGAATATTTCTCTTCCTATACACAGCTCTTACAATCGCCTCTTTCTGATGTATATTTATTCCTGATCACATCTCGATGGCAATATATATGGCACATAATGGCACATAATGGCAGATCCATTGATATCGAAACATTATCGAAACATCAGAAAGTATCACGCACACTGTACACAACCATCTCATGCACTCCCTGACACATGTGTGTGAAATTTTCTTAAGAAGTATAACAACCATTCACGTGTAACTTTGTGTATAGTTTATACATCTCAGCCATATCAAGTATTTAATTGTCAACAATAATGTTACATGACACAGACACGCATTTTGTTGGCTACACGGTGTGTTTATTTGACTTTTGAACAAGGTTTTCGTAACTTGTTATTCCATACAGTGTTTTTTTATTATTATTAACATCATCATCATCGTCATCATCATCGTCATCATCATCTTCATCATCATCATCATCGTCATCATCATCGTCGTCATCATCATCATCATCATCATCATCATCATCATCATCATCATCATCATCATCATCATCATCATCATCATCATCATCATCATATCATCATCATCATCGTTATCATCATCATCATCATCATGATTATTATTATTTTTATTATTATTATTAATAATTGTTATTATTATTATTATTAATTTATTTGGGGGAGTGGGGACCACAAGTTATTATCGCCTACTTTTAACCGTTGGAGGACACTGACCCCTGTGATCGACGCCCATGGGAATCATATAGAATTGAGCAATGTAAGTTTACCTGTATGTATTCAGCCAGTAATCTCTGATACTTTTCATTTGGTCAGCACGAGCTCCATACGACCAGTTCGTATCTTCAAAACTCTCGAAAAAGCGAGTCTCTGTAAGTCTTCCATTTAAGTCTTCCAACTCCTCCTTACCAAAGGATATTCTGAACGGTCTTATTTTGACATTATCCTTTGTGGATGTTGTCTTAGTGGTCTTCGCCCACCAACCCTCTCCAGGATCAAGAGATGGTAATACTGGTGAGAAAAATCCACAGAGGTAAGCCAATTTCACAATTAAAAGTCCAACTATCAATTTTGAAAGAAAGCCCATCTTTAATATTTGATGTCGGTTGTAGAGACAAAGGTTAATGCCTTTTCCAATTGAATTTTTCACCTCGGTTGAGTTCACGATGTAGCCTACTATATTGCTTAACTTTCGTGAACAAAACACAATTAGTGACCGATATAGAAAATAGGAATATGCTAAGAGCTAAAAGTTTAACTAACGGAAAATTGAAGGGTCACCAAATGCATGCCAAACGTTAATTACTCCTATTAGTAATAAATATTAGACCTTGCTGAAATAGTATATCCAGAAATTTAATCTGTAAACACGCGGTAAACGTAAATAATTACATGGGTGGCAATATATTAGAGTGTTCGAAGCATGTACCCAGCGGGTCGATGGGTTCAAACTTCACCTTAAATCGACATGGTTATATTGATAACGATTATGAAAATCTAATTTGTTAACTTGCTAATTTAGTAACTTGTACTCTTATATAGGTAGCCTATACAGACAGATAGACTTGTTGATTCAATACATACATTGAACTTGTTTGCTTATATAGAACTGTGCTGCAAGTTACAATTGGTTGTACGTACGTTGCATTCAACCGATGGAACATAATCACCGATCACATGGGCCTTACATGTTTTATTCCTGAGTACAGACTATACTTATAGTTTTGATATAGGCTAACCTATGCATGCATGCCTGTATACAGGTCAACCTACAGAGAAGATTAAATATCTAATCAATTGCTTTCGGTGGTAACGTTGCGCCAGCAATGTTGTACAATTTATATGAAACGAATGGAATTGTCTTAACTTTAAGTATACTCGGACGGGTCATTGAAACCAGTATGTAATGTCGCCAATATTTAACATAAACGTTCACGTATACGTATATGGCTGTACGTGCGCCTGGTTCATGTACACAGAGGCGGCGAACAAGGCGTCAACCTGTTTGGGCAGTGGAGAGTGGAGTTGGGTGGGGGGGGGGGCAGTCACGTGATACGTGACTTTGATAAGAGGACCGAAGCAAACCACAAAGTCACCTCAAATCATCCAGCCAAGATGTACCGTCCCTCTGTGCATTCTGTACATCAAATCCTCCTGTCAAAGTTGACATAAGCCTGCTCGAAATAAATTGATTTCCATTACAATGAGTAGCCATTCCCCCACTTAAATTGTGTCTACTACTTTAAATTTCCAATCCATTATCAGCTGGATAAAACGACAGTATGAGAAACAACAACTCAAAACAATCATCAGTAATTGGCCCGAATGTTAGCATAAGGCGTTAAAATACATGTCCATTTCTAAGTCGGATTCAAATATGTCACACGGTGCAGCAGTTTAAAAAGGCGCGTATATTGAAGGTAGAGGGCGGGCGCTTCCCTAGATTAACAAGGAAACTTGCTTTAGATTTAGTCCTAATTGTAACAGAATTGT